>RJWJ010014164.1:0-38459 GCA_004363605.1 Indri indri | reverse complement strand
GGGTCAGGAGCTCAATTCTCCTTTTAACCTTCATCTTTACATTTTAAGATCTTTCTGTCTTTCTCACTCAGGGGCTTGTCTTGCTAACAGGACAGGTTCTCCCCCAGCCAATCCAGTGGCAGCGTTTTCCTAAGCACTGATTAAACACCCTTATTACAGACGAACTTACAGTTACAATGGTTTGTGTGCCAGCTAAAGACGAATTGTTGAACAGGATTTATTGAAGACAAAAAATCAAATTGAAGGGATGGATACAATTTAGGAGGCAAAAAAAAAGTCAGTGACAAGCTGTTTTGTATTTGGTTGGAATTCGAAAGAACTTAAAATCGTATGATGTCCCCAAGGCACCCATGAATAGCTTATTTCATGTGTTTGATTCTTGAGAAGTGAAGGTATTTTGCTGGAGTCTCCTAAAATTAAGGAGATATGGGTGAAAAAATATCACATTGATTTATAAACTCTTCAGGTTTTCCATAAAGTCTGGTTTTTTAAGCCTTGAAGCTTTTCTGTATTTCCTTGCCTGCATTGGTGTCCAGAGAGAGATTTGCCTACATTTTAACTTGTGAGAACATTATTTTTTTCCCTAGGCCAGAAAGCAAACCAAATGGTCGGATATTCTTATTTTTCTACCTCTAAAAATTCTTGGTTAAATCATCTTTCTCTCCTTTCTCACAATTCAATACATCAAAGCAAGATACACTTGGAGAAACTGCTCCCTGGAGCCCTCTCTGACCCACGTCTGCACTGACGCTCTGCTCTCAGGACCCGGAGGGACACTTCCCTCTTCTTTCTTCCTGACTCTCCTCTCTTTCAAGTTTCTCTCTTTCTCTTCAGTTCTCTGCGGAGAATCAGCCCTCTTCTCCAGCTCTCTCACCTCAGGCAGCCCTGGGCCTTTCTCCTCTCCCAGAACCATCCCAGATGTGTGGAGGGTCCCAAGCCCACTGCCAACGTCACTTTTCTCAGAATTTCCACATCCTTTCCATCGCGGAAGCTGCACGTTGTCCGCTGATCATGTATATGTTCATTTTATTGGAGCATAGGGAATAATAATTTCCCAAACCCTTATCCAAGTTGGGATCATGCATTTCTGATTGATTCCTTCAGTTTTGGCCAAAGTTCCCCTCCTTCTATGACTGATTCAAAATGCTCTGAATCAGTGACAACAGAAGCAAGCGTAACAGGCTAAACAATGGAGGAAACTCACTTTCTAAAAAAGAAAATCTCAAATTGGAAATTGAGAAGACTTCAGTGCTGGCTATTCTATTTATGTCTTTGGGATGTAAAGAGGGAGATTCAAATCTGGGCTCTGCACTAGGAGCCCACGGTGAGTCTTTCCTGGGCCCTGAGCCTCTGCTCCTCACCTGTGCGTTGGAATAACAATACTGCTCCCTTACCTACAACCTGGATCAAAGGAGCAGGGGCCTGTGAGAGCAAACTGTGAAGTGCATAGATAGTCTATGTGCTAATATTACCATTGGCATTGCTATTATAGTTGAATTGTGGAAAATTTTATTCTGTCAATATGCTAAAAAATATTGGTTTCCTTGTAAAAATTACTTTCCCCCTAGTCATCATTATTCCCTTATTATTTTTAACAACTCTTGTTTGTATGTGTATGTGCCTGCCATATGGCAGGCGTTATGATAGGTGCTAGGGACACGCACACAAATCTATCGGACATCGGACCTGCCCAGGAGAACATCATGCCCTGGTGATACTGTTTAGTATCACAGAGTGATACCTTTGAGGTTCTAAAAATGTTCTTCTACTTCAACTTGAATTTCTTGTTTTTAATTTAAGCAACACTTATTGTGCACTGCACACGTGCCCAGAGCTGTAGCAGCTGTTTAGGAAACAGTAGAGGATTCGCTTCCTTTGACTAATTCTCACTCATGTAGGAGGTGAAATCATGAAGTAACTAACATATTTGGGACAACATAAGGTAAAGTGGCAGTTCTAGCTCATGATCTGGACCTGGTGCTGGACAGGAAATAAAGCTGGACAAACCGTGGGTGTAGAGAGTGTGTAGACAGCTTAGAAAACTAAAGGACCAACACTGGTTGGTCCTTTGGAACACGACTTTAATAAAATAAGTACAACTACTGCTATTACCACTGCTGCCATCACCATTTAAATTCAATAGCTACCTGTGCATTGGGCCCTTTACACAAATTTTCTCCAACCCTCGCAGTGATCCTCCAAGATAGGCATTTTCCTCACTTTACAGATGAGGAAACGAAGAGTTAGGTGGTTCACCAGCAAATAAGTTGCAGAGCTGGAATTGGAACCAGGATATTTCCAGCCCCAAAGCTTCCCTCGTTCTAATTCACACTGGTGCAATCTGAGTCCGACTGAGAGCAGAGGAACAGTCTCGGCCGAGTGTGTTGAGTACGGAGGCAGGCGGTGGGGAACGGCAGAGGAGGAGAAGGGAAGAGAGTGAAGATGAGCTCATGGATGAGAACTCCGATGACAGGGGAGGAAGAGGTGAAATATTCAGGTATTGCCTCTCTGGGCCTCAAACATGTTGAGAGGGACTTCTGATAGAATTCCTGTCTGATTTGAGTGTCTAATTGCTTGGATGAACATTTAGAAGATGAACTTATCAAAAAGTGCAGATACTGTGAGTCTAACATGACTATATGGAACGTCAGAGTCAGGATTTCCAAATAGCTAAAAAAATTTGGAAAATGTGCTAAATCTAAAATCTAAAAACAGGAATTTAATAGAATAGTGTACACATGTGTCCTTGTGTTAGAAAATATCCAACTGCAAAAACACAGAGGAGAAGAGACATGGCTAAATAGCTAGATATGCGAGAGAGTTTTAAAGGTTTTAAAGGTTTTGCCATCCCTGACCTTGATACACGCTATCCGTGAGTGTGAGGCCGATCGGCAGATATGGAAAGTCCAGGACGGTGTTCACAGGACATGGTAGGGATAAGTATATTTGGAAGTAAGTTCCTGTCTGACCAGGAACTAATGACCAGGATGCAAAGGAAGGTGGTGATAACTGGGACGTTGAGTCTAAACAAGGGAAGAATAAGTAGGGAGATGGCAGGTGCCCTGAAATACTTAAAGGCCACCACATAGCAGATGGATTGGAATATTCAAGCACTCCAGGGGGCAGGGCTGGTTTCAGTGGGTAGAAATTGTAGAGAATTGATTTCATTTCATTACAGGGAAGAATAATGTTCTAACAGTTAAAGCTATCCAGCCACTGAATGGGCTACCTCATACAGCAGTAATGAGAACCATGGCCTACTGGAGAAAATTTAATTACCAAGAAGTGCTTAAGTGCTCAATTTTAGTTCTAATCCCCTCTTAAGAAATTAAAAATAGTCTTGAACTATGTTGTCTGCTATATTATATGATAGTATCTTTCTTACATTATATGATTGGTTTTTATATTACCTTTTTATTTTTATCTTTCTTAAAGGCAGAAACAAAGCTCTTTTTGTTGCTTTATGCATAACAGTGTTGGATATTTGTCCTGGAGAGACACCAACATTTAAGTGTGTTTACCTCTTGGAAAAAATGGAGTCACTACTACTGTGCTTCTTTCTGGTGATAAAAAAGTTTACATTGAGACAGGAAATGACGCAATGTTCTAACGTCTCTTTGCCCACAGCAGTCGCCTATTGCACTAGACTGTCAGTTTCCTGAGGACAGTATTTTTGTCCTAATATCCTTTATATTCTCACACATTGGGCCATAGTAATCATTCATTTAATTTTTTAAAAAATAAATGAATGAATGATTTACTGGACATGTTCAGGCAGAACATAACAAACAAATAAATCTGGGATGTTGTATATTGATTTATATCCTGGGCCGACATTTGATCTCAGACAAAAGGGTATCTTCATTTCTAGGACTGAATAATTATGTCCTCAGAATCCATTCCATGCACTTCTGTGTGGAGGGAGTTCCAAGTACTAATAAAGTAGAGATGTTCGTGGACGGGCTGGAAGAATATAGAATGAGGAGGGTGGCACAGAGAGGCTTGTGTGGAGGCCGAGGGCGGTGGGCTGGGCCAAAGAAACATAATTTGGGTTGGCAGAGAGTACTGGGGACGGCACAGTAGCATCCGTGGATTGTCTGGCATTAGAAAGGAGCAGGCCACCTCTCCGTGAGAAGCTGTGGTTTCTAGGGCAATCCTCTTAAGACGTGGTGACGAAAGACCTGGATTATGTTGGGTGGCGGGGTTGGGATGCAAGGTGGAGAGAGAACTTCATGGATGTTGCCAGGGCTTCCAGGGGTCCTAGGAGCTACAATACCGGTTTTGAAAAATAAGGAATTGCTGTTCATGTGCGTCGTTATCAATATGGAGAAAGTAGCATGATTTGCAAAGTGGAGAAATACGTCATTAAAACGAGTAAACGTATGTGAAGCTGTCTGTTCTGATCAGAATCGCGTGTTGAGCACTAAATCACAAATTAACCAGACCCCATACCACCTTGGCTGTTCCTGAGGACAAGAATAGTCCGAGCATTTCAACTTTTTGGATCCTAGCATGCTAGTGGGAGAAGCGACTTCGTGAATGCCCGCACCTCTGCCCTCAGGAAACACGGGGCTGAGTCCAGGTCGGCCGGAAGTGGAGACCGGACGGACGCACATCTACGTCTCTCCGCGGCTCTGGCAAGGCCTTCTCCTCGCCCGCCCGGGAAACCGCTGCCCCCAGCCCCAAAGGTAGTCGCTAAAACGAAAAGTGAACCCGAGCTTTCCAGCGATCCGTGTGACTTACGCGTACGAGCCGGAGCTGACGGGAGACGGGTGCTCGGCTGCGCGCGCACGTGCCGTCTGCCCACACCGCGCTCGCACTCCGCCGGCGCAGCTCGCTGCAGCGCCACAACCAGCCTCGGGGTGGATCTGATGCCGCGTAAACATACGGAAACGCAGGTCAGAGCGTGGAATCGCTTCCGGGCCATGCAGCCGTGAAGTGGCAGAGCTGCGACACAGCCGGGGGCCGGCTCTCCGTGCGCTTCCGGTGGGGAGGAGAGCTGCGGGTGTGGACGCCTGTGCGCTTTGGTGGCTACGGTTTGCACTGTGCCCTGTCAAGTTCGTACGTTGACACCCCAACTCCCGGCACCTCAGCATCCGCTCTTGTGTGGAGCAGGGTCTCCGCAGAGGTAAGCAAGTCAAAGCGAAGTCACCGGGGTGGGCCCGTCCGATTTGACTGTGTTCTTACGAAAAGGAGAAACGTGGGGCCGGGCGCGGTGTCGCTTGGGGGCTTCCCCAGGACCCTTCACGAGGGGAAGGTGGCGGGAGCAGAATGCAGTTCTCTCTACAGAAACCCACACCTTCCAATCTCCTTTGATCAAGCTTTCAGCCTTGGCCTGCAGGTCTTCAGACTAGTTTTTGTCTGGGGAGAGGACCACTCCTTAGAGAGTGCTCGATACACAGGCTGCCGCGTTCTCGTTCTCAGCCCCGCGGCCTCAGAGGAGACGAGACACAGGAGATTCCCTTTTTCCTGCCTGCTTTACAGCCCTGGGGGAACCCCTGCCCCTCGCTCTGTGTTCACCCAGGTCCCCCCTCACTGTTCACACCGACCCTGCGTCTACACCAAAGCTGCCACACTGGACCACCTGGCTGCAGCTCCCTCAGTGGTTTACCTCCTCGTGCATTCTCACACGCCTCCTGCAAACACAGTCAAGCCTCTTACCGTGTTGATCCAGCCGCCAGCCCCATCCAACCGACCTGGCGCTGAGCACAGCGGGAGGGAATCGCACCGCCCTTGAGGCTGGCGTCCCCACCTTGGGCGGATCCGCAACCTGGTCAACTTTGTCTTTACTTTTCCACGGTGACTGATTTATTTTGTACTGTTTTATTACTTCTAAAAGCTATTGTATTTATTTTTATTGATAAAATAACAGTTGCACGTATTTATGCGGTACATGTGATATTTTGATGCGTGCATACAATGTGTAATGATCAAATCAGAGTAAGTAGGACATCCGTTACCTCAAACATGTATCTCTTCTTTATGTTGGGGACATTCCAATTCTTCTCTTCCAGCTATTTTGAACTATACGATGCAGTATTGTTAACTGTCGTCACCTTATGGTACACTAGACCTTATTCCTTCTGTCTGTGTTTTTGTACCATGAACCAACCTCTCTTCATCCCCCTCTTCCTCCTGCCCTTCCCAGCCGCTGGGAACTACCAATCTACCAACTACCAACTCTCTACCTCCATGAGGTCCGCCGTTTTAGCTCCCACATGTGAGTGAGATTGTGCAGTATTTGTCTTTCTGTGCCTGGCTTATTTCACTTAACATAACGGCCTTCCGTCCCATCCATGTTGTTGCAGATGACAGGATTGCATTCTTTTTATGGCTGAATAATATTGCATTGTGTGTGTATACATGACATTTTCTTCATCTATTCATCACTCAGGATGGACAGTAGGTGACTCCCTATCTTGGCTATCGTGTCTAGTGCTGTAATAAACATTGGAGTGCAGGTGTCTCCTCCACATTAGGATTTCTTTTGTTTCAAATACATACCCAGCAGCGGGACTGCTGGATCCTATGGCAGCTCTATTTTTAGTTCTGTGAGGACTCCCCACACTGCTCTCTAAGTGGCTGTGCTAATTTACACTACCACCAATAGTGCACAGGCGGCGCCCTTTCTCCACATCCTCTCCAGCACCCATCATTTTCGTATGTTGATTTTGTATCCTGCAACTTAACTGAATTTGTTTATCAGTTCTAACAGTTTTTTTGTGGAGTCTTTAGGTTTTCCTAAATACAATACCCTGTTGTCTGTGTACAAGGGTAATTTGACTTTCTCCTTTTCAATTTGGATGCCCCTTATTTCTTTCTCTTTCCTAATTGCTCTGGCGAGGACGTCCGGTGCTATGTTGAATAAAAGTGGTGAAAATGGGCATCCTTGTCATGTTGCAGATATTAGAGGAAAGGATTTCAATTTTTCCCATTCAGTATGACCTCAGCTGTGAGTTTGTTCTGTATGTCCTTTATTGTTTTGAATTACGTTCCTTCTGCAACTAGTTTGTTGAGAGTTTTTTTTTTTTTTTAAATCATAAAGTTTTGTTGAATATTGACTAATGCTCTTTAAGGGTCTATTGAAATGATCATATGGCTTTTGTCCCTGATTCTGTTGGTGTGATGTACCACTTCTATTGTTTTACATGTGTTGAACCATCCTTGCCTCCCTGGGAGGGGATGAATCCCACTTGATCATGGTGAATGATCTTTTTAATATGCTGTTTTATTGGGTTTGCCAGTAGCTACTTTAAATCTTCAGTGCCTTCTTTAACCCACTTATCACCCCCTGACAACACCCCCCCCATGCCCCCACCCGCCCCGGTCTCTGCAGCTGATTACGCCTTTGACCAGGACCATCGACGGGACCACTCAGACCATTTGTGTGGCCCAGTGCAAAACAAAAACTTAGGGGTCCTTGTTCAAAAATCAGGAAAATGTGCCAGGAAAGGTAATAAAATAAAAAGATTTTTTCTTTTTTGCAGTCTCTCAACTTGTTACGGTGCTTTTTAAAAATTATGCTATTTAATGATAATTCTAAGCAAAAGCAAATAAAATTTTAAATTGCTAGCATGAGTTTTACTGTTCAACCACAATGTTAAGTATAAGAGAATTTAATTTGTGTGCAGAATCATAGAAACTATGTGTCTTAGTCTGCTGGACTTCCGTGACAAAACGCCATGAACTGGTTGGCCTATAAACAACAGACATTTATTTCTCACAGTTCTGGACTCTGGAAGTCCAAGATGACAGAGCAGAAAGCTTCAGGGTCTGGCAAGGGCCGCTTCCTGGTGCATGGACGGTGCCTTCTCACTCTAACTCCACATTGTGGAAGGGACATGGGGTCTTTCTTGGGCGTCTGTCGTAAGGCACTGATCCCATTCACAAGGGCTCTGCCTCCAGGATCTAATCACCTATCAAAGATGGCACCTCCTAATACCATTGCTTTAGGGATTAGGTGTCAACCTGTGAATTTTGAGGGGACACAAACATTCAGTCTGTACCACTACACATTTGTATTTCATAGCTCATGCATACATATGTATTTCATTAGCAGACAGTGGAAACACTACTTAACTATTTTTATTTCACTTCTTAACACTCATTTATTCTACCAGCGCTCTCCACTGTGGTTTGCTGATGAGTAAGGAAAAACTGAAAGGAGAAGCAACTGTGGGTTACTCCACCTTTCTTGTCCTTCTTTGTCGTCATTTCAGCATAAGGAGTCAGCTAACACAAGAAGCAACACAAGTCAGGGAAGACCTGATAGGGCTCTTGGTTGTGCCTTTCCTTACAACGCCATTATCTTCTTTTTGTATTTGATGTGTGTTCAGGTTGGAAAGGAAGTGTGGCCTCGGGGGCTGTCTGTGTGTGGACACTGTAACATGCTTACCTTGACCCCTGCACACATGGGTCCGCTGCAGGTCTGTGCTCATGGGCCACCAGGAAGGCTCTATGCCGATGGAGCAGCAGGGGACCTCTGTGGCCGGACATGCATCGTGCAGGTATCTCCTCTGCTCACAGCATGTCCATCGTTCCATGGGACTTCATTTACAGATCACAAGTTCAAAGATGAAATTATCAAAGATTCAAGATGGTGACAGCAGAGCATTAAACAATGTGCAGGCCCCTTCTGATCACCTGGCCCCATGTGACTACACAGGTGATAGACACATGATACTCTTCTGGCCCCCCAAAAATGCAATTCTGTATGTGCTCCCCTCCTGGAACTGCCCCGCATTGACAAGTGCACTGACATGCACTTTCTTATTTTAATTGCACCTTGACTCGTCCTTCCTCATTTATGACCAATTTCTCAGCCTCGGCTTTAGACCCTCCCCTCGCGTTCTCCATGCTCTTGCATGATTTAATCTTGCCATCGCTGCCACATTCTTACAAGCTTGTTCAACGTCCCTCATGCAGCAATAACAACGAACACACAAAAACATCTGCAGTTTCCACCTCTGCTTCTGCTCACAGCCGAGCACCTCACAAGAATACTCCTCAATCACTCCTCTCAATTCTTTAACTCTTATGTTGTCTCTTGAAAATATTTGAACTATTTCAAGGATATAGGAAGAGAACTGAGGTCTTTGCTCTTTTTGTGTTATTATCTGTTCTGCACAAAGTCACACCAGCTGAGTTCCAGCCCTCACTGAGCTGTTCACAATCTGGGGGAGCAACAGCGAGTCAGAGTGGAATCATCCCCAACATGAAGTTAGACATTCTTGCATTCTGGGGCTGTCACTTGATTTCCCCAACTTGAAATGTTTGCAGCACATCCAGGGCACATGCTGGTTGCATTTACAGAACAAGAGATGTAGGTTAAAAAGCAAAACAATGACTCAACATCTGGGCATTTGGATTTTAAAACATGGAATAATCAAAATCATGAATGTCTTTGGTGTCTGAGATGGGATAATTAGTTTTCCCTCTAATCTGTCTGTTTTGCAACTGCTCAACTGGCATCTTTAATCCCTGCCCCTGCGTTGGAGCACCCTGGAGTCATACACCTCCGGCCGGTCCTGACCTTCCTCCGACTTCGTGCCCCTGGGAAATGCAGGTTCATTTCTTCGGGGGTCTGAGTGTCACAGCTCAGTCTCCTCAGGCTCCCAGTTAAACTGGAAGGTGTCCCCAGATGAGAAGGTGAAGGTACCTGATGATTCACAGGAACTTCCAGTGGGGTTTCCTGTGGAAGGAACCAATTTTTTCTGTAACCGAGGGCTGCAGAGCCAAGCCTCAGGTGAGCATCTGTAGGACCATCAGGGTCCAGATAGAGCCTCCTGGCAAACTGTCTGAATCCAGACGCTGACCTCACCTGCTGCTGCCCTTAGGGAGTAGCCGCAGGCAGATCAGGGAAGACCAGAGGGGGCCAGAGCAGTGCGGGGCCTCCCGCAGGCCTGAGCAGCTTCTGCTCTGTCAGGTCCCAAGAGACCCTTCTCTTCCACAGGCTCAGACACCTTCTTGGAAGGAGGCTGGGGCAGGGTCTGCCCTGGAGGAGATGATGTGGCCCCTTAACTGGGGCACAGGATAAATTCAGTGGAGGTGGCTGCGTGGACACGCTATGAATTCCTGTGACAAAGAACAGCAGCGAGTGCCAAACCACTGCAGACTACGACCTGCCATTCAAATGGCCACGTCATGCCACCCTCGGAGGAGCTGAGCCCGCTGGGCTTCTGTGTGCTATAAGCATGAGCCTTCTACTTGCACTGGCAAATTCCCATGCGTCATCCAGAAGACAGATTTCTCTCTGTGGTGAGAGACAGTGAGTGTCATCTCTCCTCACTGCGTGCACATCACGTCACCAGCTCAGCGGTCACATTTGCCCTTAACAAGCAGGGCTCTTGGCAACCCAGAGGGAGGAGGGGAAATCTTCGTTGGAACCAGACAGCTGGAAGATCCATGCGCCTAATCTGAAAAAGAAATTGAAATCATGCATTTTCTATTTCAAAAATTTCTCATGTCCCCACAGCACGTTATAGGATCAATTTTCTGTTTTATTCTACATAGTCTCAGTCTTAGCTCTGACCAGCACCCCATTTTATACTCTGCCAGGCTATTCACATTGACGCTAATGTGTACTTTGTTTTAGAATACTTGATCCCATTGCATTGCACAAGAACTGAAGAGGATGTGAACTTCTTCTAACACCCTTTCTCATAAACTCATTCCTTCTGTAGTGTTAAAGGTTGAGTTAATTGAACTTCCATCTTGCTCATGTTTAGATTTAATACAATCCTGTGGGTAATTGTAGGGCTTCATGGCTGTCCAACATGGGTATCTGATGGGTTTCAAATTATCAGTAAATATTTAGATAATTTTTTTTTGGTTGAGTGCATGTTTTGTTTAACCAGTCTATGATTCCTAATTATTAGGATTCTTCCCCTGAACCCAACTCAAAGGATTATATGAGCAAAAATAAAACAAACTTCTCTTCTATAGCCACTGGCAAACTAGTTTCTGTACAAATTTTAATATGTAGGCCCTCTGTACTTGCTTTTAAAATCTAAAATAATATAAATACCAAACATTGCAATAGGAGATGAGTGTTAAAAGAATGTAAAACTAAAATGCTAAAGCAGCAGACAACTCACAGATTTTTGTTAAGATGGCCACATTGTTTTCCATTCATCGTGTGGCTCATTCTAAGAGAATTAATTTATTTCTAAATGGAATGTTTTACAGAGTGTCCTCTTTAATTTTTACAGTACCAAAGGCCAAAGATCATTTCTTAATCATCCCTTAAATCTTCCCCTCTAGAGCATTTGCGACCCTTCTCCCGTTAAATAAAGGAGCACACTAAGGTAGACAGTGAGGTGTGGATGAGCGCTTGAAGGGGCTCTGACCTGGGCGTCTCTGTAGCTCTTCCTCATTCATCACTAACAGATCTTCACCTTGGGCGAAGCTTTGGATCACCTTGTATTTTCCCAGTCTGACAAAACAATGGGCTTTGATCTTTAGGGTCCCCTCTCATTAGAAGCAGCTCTGGGACTATTAGCCCATGAATGTAAATCGTTATACTTCAACATTTGATGTGATAGGAAATATTAGGTATCTATGCCAGGCAGAATGTTCTAATAGCTTGATTTCTATATGTTGATTCCACAGGATATAGACTTTTTTTTTTTTTTTTGGTTCGTACACACTGAGTTTAATTATGAATCAAATACTGGGATTTCCGAGCTGTGTTCAGAACGTTAGACACAGTTTAACTGAACACTCTGTAGGGAGATCAGGGCTGGCTTCATGGGCAATACCACATCTTCCCCTTTACCCCACTTCTCAGAAGAGGCCCAGGTTTGGTATAAAGCGCTGCTATTGCTGAAATGCTGAAATTCTTAATAATTGTATCTTTGAACTTGTGTTTTGTACATGAGCAGAGGGGGTACAGGCAATACGTGTCTCCACCATGCCTGGCTGCGCCATTTGCATAAAACTTTTGTGACGTGCTGTAAGAATTCCTGTGCACCCACAATGCCCGTGGGAGTTCAAGGTAAGCCTGTTAAGTCCATGAATGTGCCAAGGAGCACTGACAGCCCCAGAGGCCATGCTTTCCTTTTGAACTGGAACTTTCTTTGAATGCAAAAAAAGGCAATGACCTTCTAAGAAACACAACAGCCAAGAAGCCCTGTCATAGCAGTTCTTACTAGTGTTTGCTCCTGTATTAACCAACCAGTTACACGGGAAATGACGACACAGAAGGACAGGGGGATCCATCGCCCCTTGTCCTTTCAGCCCTTCCTTATTCACCACTGAGCTGAGTGCAGACACTGTTGGTAGAATGTGCCCATATCAAGAAGTGGAACAAGAGTTTTGTACAGTGTTTCCACTGCTCTTGTAAGAACAAAACACACGTATGCGTATGTGCTACCAAATACCAACGTGTAATTTCAGTGACTCTGCATGCAAGTTAAATGCTTATGGTTTCCTTTAAAACTGGCATTGCATGGTATAAAGATGAATGGTAAAATTTATGCTAATGATTAAAACATAAAAATGCAGTATTTATTTATAATGTCATTAAACACAAGTAAAATAAACACTTTGCCTATTCAAGAGACAATGACCACAGAGGAAAGGAACAGAGTTTATGTTTTAGAACCTTTCACCGTAGGCACTTGTTAACAGTCTTTTGAACAAGGGTTTCCTCATTTTCCCTTTGCTCTGGGTCTCACGAATTACCTAGCCAGTTCTCAGGGAAATATTGGCTGTTCCCTGGAAAGCCAAATCATGACTCATCCAAAGTTGATCACGTTTAAGTCCACACATGCTGCATCATTAGCCTGGCTCTGACGCCAGGAGGGCGAGCAGATGTTAGGCAGGCAGGCTGAGTAGAAACCAGCAGTGCCACGGGGAGAGAATCCTGAGACACGGTGGGAGGCTTGACAGTTGAGACCCAGGTTTGCTTCCACTTGGCTGAATGCTTGTGACCTCGTCCTTACCTTGGGGAATTTTCCCATCTGTGAATCAAGATTAGATCACTAAGGTCACTGGCAATTCTTAGACAATATTAGAATTTGGTAGGTGGCTGACTCATGAAATATTGGAAAGTATCTCCCCACACCCAGGCCACCCTAAACAAGCACAGAATCTTGGTAAACAAAGTATATTAATCATGCAATTGTGCATCAAAGAAGTTCCCTTTGGCGTCCCTAAGACTAGATGTCCCCGCCCCTGTTCCCCGGGACCCCTCCTATGTAGAATTTCTCAAGTCTCCACTGTCTATCACTGCCTTTCTGGTTTGTACGGGAGGGTAAGACTATACCCGATTATTTCGTTTTACACATTGGTTATCTAATCATCGCGTCCAGAAGTTTAACTTAAAACTCACACATCCGTACATTGTGCCTCACGCATCAGCAGCGCTCAGCCTTCTTGCTGCAGGACAGAGCGTCTTACACACAGCCCTTCCACCTTTTCTGTTTGCTCTTTCAAGGGATCTACACTTGGGGGAGGGAGGTGGGCCTCTTACAACTCCACACTTCTGAGAGAAGACAGTTACCCCAATAGCACCTAAGCGAAAGGTCTCTCCCAGCCAGGGTGGCTCCGGCTTAACCCTAGCTCTCAGGGGAGGGTGGTGTGCAATTGCGTTCTGCACTGTTTGCATCCGCGATCCCCCGAGTGTGCTTGCTGCCTCCAAAACAGAGATCAATATTCATGCTTTACACAAGGTTCCATTTAGCGGTTTTTAGCATACCCACAAATTAATAGATAAACTTGTTAAGAACTCAAGAAAAAAAATAATTAGTTTGTTGATGTAAATTGTTCCTCTGCTGGAAGTCCAGAAAAAATAATCACACAGTTTCACTTGTTGACAGTTGCATTTCCTTAAATCAATTATTTCCATGATTTTTCTACAAAGCAGCACACTGTGACTATTGGTGTGTTAGAGCACCAGCTAATCGTTTTCTGTCTTATTGCTAATAATACCGGGTTGGCTTTCTTTAAAATACTGTACGATTCTGAAATGGGAACACTAACTGACCTCCAATTGAAAAGAAACCCTCCTCCACGGTCCCATCTTCTTAATTGAAAGTGCTTTTTTTAATGCAATAAAAGAACCTCGTGACAGACTGGATATAAAGTGTGAAAGATTAATCGTGAAAAAAAATAAAAGAAGTAAAAGAAGCATCGCTTTCTATTCGTCTAGCCCAACATAAAGTGGACGAGAAGGACCTACTGCAAGTGGGGGTCATCTCTAGCCATTCTTGAGCTAAGTGCTGAGAAAACAGAGAGCAAGAAACTCACCGACATAAAAATTGACCAGGGGAAGTGAGGACATTTTAGCTACTGGCTGTGAAATGCGTCTCAGTGTGCCTTTGCCCGGGTCCTACCTGCCGCGTCACTGAGGGAGAGGAGAAGGGAACGGCCGAGCCCCCGCTCCATCCCCACGGGTGGGTGGCTGCGAAGTCCCGACGCCTCAGGACCACGCGGGGAAGAGGCCTCATGTATCCCCCTGGAAAACTACTTCCCGAGGAACTCTGTCACATTGTCACTTAAGTCTTCCTAATATTAGTCTTAACTGTTCTTTCTTCCGCATCCTGGGAGGTTCCTCGTCTGCCTTTGAGCTCGGCGGGCCGCCCCTCGCTGTGCGGCGCAGCTGCGGGCGGAGCGCCTGTCTGGACGCGTGACCTGCTTCGCGCACGTTCGTTTATCCTTCCTCTGTGCTGGCCGCACGCAAGAAGACAGTTGCTTTGATGTGAATAGTTTTGTTGCTCTTTTTTTTCTCACTTCTTTGACATGAGTTTAGATTAGCATTTATTAATTTATCTGGGCAGGTCAGGGCTTATGTCGGGAGAAACGACAGTCCCTCCGCCCACCCCCCTTGGTGTGGCTAAAGTAGGCTATTCGTTCACGCTACGTGGACAGCGGCTCGGTGCATTCAGAATCAGGAAAATAAGAGAGCTGTGTTTTTGCATGCAGCACACTGATTTTCTGCTGTGGCGCAAATGATGACCTTTCCAGGTAGAAGAGGAGAGGAGACTCACACTCCATGGTCCTCAGCTCACCTGCACACGCCTCTCAGCCTCCGCTTAGCATGTGCACCTTCTGTGTGCGCTGCCGCTACTTCTCTTCCGATGCTCAGCCTGTCTCCCGTTGATGAATGGTCATAATGAAGAGAGTTAACACAGGGATAATTTATTCAATAAATTGTTACTGGGAAAGATCGTCTGTGATGCTGAAAGACCTAAAATGCAGGAAATTATCTATTTAATTTATGAAAACTGTGATTTAATCATGTTGGCAGAATAACTGTCCATCGTATTTGCGTACAAGTAAATAAATGTCCAAGCGATGCAGAGTTTATTTAGCCCTTCATGTGCAATAAACCTAACGTCAACACCTTCTTCTTAACTCTTCCTTGACTTTCAAAAATATTTTACAGAATTTTTTTCTGTATTGAAGATATTGAAAATACCTAAGGTGAGGTGAAAGAAAAGAGAGTCTGGACATTCAGCAGAGTAACTTTTAGAAAGGAAACATGACTAATTTCTACTCGTGTCTCCTTAGAGATGTGGAAGAGATGCTTGCCAACCTAACGATTTGCAAAGGTAATCTACACATGTACAACACTCTTTCTCTGAATAAGAGTGAAGGCAATGGATGTTCACATTTTTTTCTCACTTTAAAGGATGCTATGATCTTCCCTCCATCGTTTCTTTTATTCTCTGTAATTTTTCAACCACCTAACAAAACACTGATAACAGGTGCTTTTATTTAAGAGTAGCTCTGCCTTATTAGAGTGTATTTTGGCCATGGAAAACATTTTGAGTAAGGGAGAAACATCAACAAATTTAGAAAGCAATACTAAGCAAAATTAATTGCGTCTACCAAGAGCTTCCAGGGTCGCCATGTTTGTGTTTGGGATCTGGTAGAGAAACGCTTCAGGTTTTGTGCTGACATGTGACCAGGTGAGGTCCTGGCCCCTTCCAGAGCTCTGTAATTTGCATAGCGTTGTAACGCTGTAGCTGTGATTGTATAGCATCTTGGGCAAATTTGCTTTTCTTCTTCATTCAGCATGTTTGAATTCTCCATAGCTTCTGCTGAGAAAATTCACATGTTCAGCTTTCAGAATGCATGGAATATGTGGATTCTTTCTTTTAAAACTTTTCTAATTTTCATATTGTAAAGAAATAATCTAAATGAAAATCTGTAGACATCTATAATTCTTACAAGAAATTTTTTGTGACTTTAGATATGTACTGTCCAATATGGTAGATACAGGTTGAGCATCCCAAATCCAAAAATCCCAAGTCCAAATGCTCCAAAATCCCACACCTTTTAAGTGCCTATATGATGCTCAAAGGGCATGCTCAGTGGAGCATTTTGAATTTCAGATTTTTGAATTTGTGATGCTCAACCATTAAGAATAAAATGCAAATATTCCTAAACTGAAAAAATTCAAAGTCTGAGACACATCTGGTCCCAAACATTTTGGATTTGAGATACTCAACCTGTGTCAACCACATGTGGCTATGGAGCACTTGAAACGCAGCTCGTCCAAATGCTGATGTTCTGTCAGTGTCAAATATACACCAATTTAAAAAACTCAGTATAAAGAAATAATGAAAAACACATCAATAATTTTTATGTTGATTGCATATTAAAATGATAACCTTTTCTATATTTTGGCCTAAATAAAATACATTATTACAATTAATTTGACTTTTTAAAAACTTTTTAATGTGACTAAAAATTTAAAGTTACATTTTAAAATTATTATTTATTTATTTTTTATTTCAGAATATTATGGGGATACAAACATTTTGGTTACATAAATTGCCATTGTACCATTTGAGTCAAAGCCACAAGTGCGCACATGCCCCAGATAGCGTGCATTGCACTCACTAGGTGTGAATTTACCCATCCCCTCCTGCCCCCTCCCACCTGCTCGATTGTGCGTCGAGCTGTGCTTCTATTGGACAATGCATCTTCAGAGTGTGCTGGGAACTTGAGCCATCTACCCCTCCAGTTCCTCACTGATGAATGGCTTGCTTTCCTCCCTTCCAGGGGAGTTTCAGCCACCCATGCGACTGGCTGCTACTGTGTTTGAATTCAGATAATTCATGATGCTGATAGTGTTGCAGAGGTTGGAAGGTCTCTAGCCATTCATCATCTCAGAAAATGGGACCATGATTGGCAGCTGTGGCCAGGCTGAATAATCCTGATGAAGACGCCATCCTGTGTAACTTTATATGGGGCTTGTCAGTGTTTGCATTCATTAAAAATAAGCATGCTCAGGGAATTCATGGGGTTTAATTCCAATAATATTTCAGCTCACAATTATTACAATCTGTAGTTTTAATTAAGTCTCCTGCACTTGTGTGTAGGCCTCCCTGTCATGAGAGATTGCCTGAGCCAGGACCAAAGGAAGTTCAGCTGTTGTTTACTAATGGATGTGCCTGGTGTAGCTAGAGCTCCTAGCTATAGTACATTGAAAATTAGTCACATATTGCTGTGTATTATATTTATTAATTATGATCTTTATGGGTGTTCTCATAAAGAGACAGCCTCTTGTATCCAATTTCTTAGAGTCTGGGTAGCATCTTGGGGGAAGAATTGAATTTTAAGTATAGCAATATTCTTCTTCAATATTGAACTTATGCAGTCTTTATTATAAAAAGTATTTAGTTTAGACTAATTGATATGCTCTTTAAATCACACATTTTTAAAACTGGCTACATTGTAGCCAGTACATATTTTAAGTACAGTTCTCTCAATTTATTTAACACTAGTTGATTCTTGGGGCTTTATCTTTGAAATTTTATGCTGATTTAACCACATTTTTGGGAGCTTCATTCAACATTATGTGTTTTTATTTCCTGAAAGCCATACACTTTATAAAATGAATTACAAAATTTCAAATAAAGATGCCAAACTAAATATACTATTTACGTAGAGAAAAGACGATTAACTACAAGAGATAAACACTATAATACAACTCACACTTTATATGTCTTTCTATTCTAGTGTTACAAAAATTCTTTTAAAAAGATAAAAGAGTGGCTATATATAAAATGATATTTTTTACTAAAATGAATTAATATTCTCAGTAGACATGATAAGATAATATTCTCTCTTTGTGGCCCAGTTTCCTCACATAAGTGCTAAAATTTACCCCCCAAAAAACTGGTGTCGGGGATTTCCATTCTGACTCAGATCTGAGAGTCTGTAGTAGACCACAATTCCTACTGACATGTAGAAAAACCATCTGTCTGAAGGTACTGTGGAGTTTCTGAGTCAGCCAGGACTTGAGAGGTCACTACCCAGGAGCACCCAGCATTTTACAGGCAGTGCGTCTTCCAGGGTATTTGCCAACTGGAGTTCCTGGGATGTTTCTGAGCATCCAGGCTACTTTAGCAGAAGGTGGCAAATAAGAGATACTACACCTGAAGAGATTTTGACAACTTTGTGGTGTTTGGGGGGAAGAAGTCACAGAGCTGTGAGGGGCCAACATTGTGCGGTGAGTAAAGGATCCGAGATGGAGCCTGACACTCAGCCCGTTCTCCCCAGGATGCTGGCAGAACTTCTGTATAACGTGGGCAGAGTTCTCGAGAAACCTGGAACATCCAGAATATAAAGATTAGCAATCAGGACCGCCCCCCACCCCGGGGAGGAGCCCTGGCAACATCCAGATCTTACTGGACTCCTGCAGGGCTGCGCCCTGGAGCTGGGCGTTGAGCGAGGCAGGGGACCTGGCAACGTGGCCCTAACTCACTTCCACCGAGTTCGCGACGGGACTGGGGACCTTAGCCCCAACTCTGGCTGGAGGGACGGGTGGGAACCGTATGGAGAAGCATGACTGTGTGCCACCAGAATCATTTATGTACAATGTCACCATTTACCAAATACTACTGGTCACGCCAAGAGACAGGACGAAAGAATTAAAATCTGAGGGAAAAACAATGGCAATAGGAACATGCACAGGTGATCCCGATTTCAGAATTAGCAGTTGAGAATCTTGGAATAACTATGAGGAATTTATTTAATAAACCAGAGAGAAAAGATTTTAAAATATATAAAGATATGTACTTTTTTACCAGAAAATTTCAACCTAGCAACACAAAAATAAGAAATTTTAATTAGAGAAAAATAACTTGAAATTAAGTTGTTAATAAATGGATTTCATACAAATTATATAAGCAGAAGGCAGGATTAGTAAATTGAAAGACAGCTCTATAGAAAATATGCATATTATAGCAGGGAATAAAATGAAAAAAAAAAGGATTGACAATATAGAATAAAAGCATAAAAGACATATAAGACGTAGTGGAAAAAGCCAAACATGTGTCACTGGTGTACCAGAAATAGAGAAGAGAGAGAATGAGGCAGAAGTAATATTTAAATGTATAACAGCTGAGAATTTTCTAAAACCATTAAAGTTATGGATTCAAGAATCTCCGGGTACCCCAATCTGAATAATTATAAAGACTAACAAAAAAACAAGAGAGAGAATGAGAGTGAGTGAGAGCGCTTCAGCGCAGCCACAGTGGGAGAAACATACATTACCTTCAAAGAAGTGAAGATTAACAATTAACTTTTTGACAAAAATTATGAAAATGATAAGAAAATGGAAAGATATTTTTTAAATGCTGAAAGACAATTAACTACCAACTTATAATTCTATTTTCATCAAAATTAAAGTGAAATAATTAAGAAAAACCAAATACTAAAAAATTCAAACATTTTAAATGTCTAGGCCCCACAGAACAGAGCTTCAAAATGTATGTAGCAAAAATGGACAGAACCAAGAGGAAAGACAAAGTCACAATCATCTATAGCTGGTAACAGAAGCCCACAAAAGATCCGTAAAGATCCATAAAGATACGGAAGATCCTTCTATATAGTTAACAATATGGTGATTGTAATACAGTTAACAAACTGAAAATTGACATACCTGTAACACTGAGCCCCAGGGGGCAAAATGCACATGTTTTCCAGATAGGACTTATCAAAACTGACCCAATGCCGGGTCATCAAGCATAGTTCAACACTTCAAAGTATTGAAATCATTCAGGATATGTTCTCTGATGACAATGGAATTAAACTAGAAATCAATAGTATAAAAATAATAAAGCCACCAATTATCTCAAACAATACCTTCATAAATAAGTGGTGCACAAAACAAATACACAATGGAAATCGGAAAGTATTTTGAAAGGAATGCTAAAAAAGTGCTACATGTAAAAACTTGTAGGATGTTGCTAAGTAGTACTTAGAGCGATATTTATATTCTTAAAACCATGTATTAGAAAAGAAAAAAAAGTCTGAATATTTATATTACAAGTATTCATCTTCAAAAAATTAGGAAAAGGACAACAAATTATAGCAATGAAAATAGAAGGATGGAAATAAGAGCAAGAATGAATGAAATGAATAATATAAATGCCACAGATCAAATCGACAAAACAAAAGGTTGTTCTTTTAAAAGGCCAAAACCATTGGCAGGCCTCTAGTAAAAAAAATTTAATAAAAGAAGTAAATATATAAATTATCAGTGTCAGGAATAAAATTTGGTATAATAATAAAGATACCTCAGATTTAAAGAGACGCTAGGAGGAGGTAGTGAGGAAAGCTGATGTTAGTAAACTTGAAAAATTAGATGAAATGAACATACTCCTAGGAAAACGTAACTCACTAAGGCTAAAACAAGAAGAAATAATTTTTTAAAAATAATTCTGTATGTAAAAATTAAGTTGAATATGTAATGTAAAATATCCCAAAGAGAAATCTCCAGGCCCAGCCATATTCAAAATTATACTGTAGGTCCTAGACAGTGAAAAAATACCAGGAAACAAAAATAAAACTCATAAAAATGGGAAAGGTTAATTAATAGAGCTGATAAGTGCATTGAAGATTTCTGGATATGATGTCGGCGCACAGTAATCAACTTAAGGTATGTATCAGTAACGCTGAAAAGTTTTAAATAATACTATTTAAAATGTCACTGAAAAAAATCAAATGACTCATTTAAATCTAGGGAAAGTTATGTAAGAGCTCTTTACACTGAAAATTGAAAACTATTATTCAGAAAAACGAAGAGCCTAAATAAATGAAAAATATGACATATTGATGGGTTTGAAGATCCAGTATCATTACGTTGTCAGTTCTGCAGATATCTGCAGATCTGTCTTTCACTGATAAAAAGTTTACAGCCCAGATGGAAGATCCACGTACACCCGGAGGCAGACCACTCAGGTAGCCTGTAAGCAGGACCAGCATTTTACTCAGAAAACAAATTTTACCCTACTGAAATGTCTGTGCAAGAATTTTAGTGCTGTGTTGTGGAACACATGAGAAAGAATCTAAGTGCAGGGTTACCAACTTTCTGAGTTTGAATAATATTGCTGCCTGATTGAGATGCTTTTATGCTTGCCTAAATAAATTTACCTTAATAAATTCACAGGTAAGATTCTTTTTATGTCAATCAGTCTGTGGCACATTATACTCTTTCAAGCAATAATAATAGAAAGTGGTGAGGTTTTTGAGGGCTTGTTATCTCCAGATTAAGAGTCTTACATGTATTCTTATATAATTCTTCCAAAACCTTGGTAAATAGCATCATTCTGCTCATTTTATACATAAGAATCCTGAGGTGCCCGGATGCTAAGGTGTAAGTGGCATGGCTGGTTAGTTGTTTAGTTAAACATCAGAAGCAGGGAGTTTAGCTTGGATCAATAATCGTAGCAGACAGGAGTAGCTTCATTTAGATATCTCATATATCTGATGAGTTTGGTGACAAGAAGGGCTGTGATATTTGATATACGGCTGATTTGGAGGCAAACTACAGACGTCTTCATTACAGGTAGGAGCAGACATTGCCGTACTATGTTTAAGCCTCACAGTAGGTTTAAGATAAGAAAAGCAATTTTATGTAAGTCAAAGTTATTTTCTGACAGATGCTTAGAAATCGTATTAAAGTGTTATAAAACCAACTGCTCTTATTTGAGATTAGTATTTAAGGATATTTTGAAAAATGCCTCTGAATTATATTTTAACTCTTGGTAATGATTGGAAATTAGCCATAAGAGTCAAATTTAAGCAACAAAAAAATTTAATTTTCTTTAGATACACTGGTGCAAATGGGAAGGCTGACACTGGGTTTATGCCACTGAAGATAAAAGTTTGTCACCTGGTGGTGACTTAGAGGAAGTGTAGGCATCACAACCAGAGCAAAGAGTAACTCACTACCCTTGTGTCTTTAACTTACTACCCTTGTGTCTTTCCAAGGTAATGGGCGTAAAACTGCAGGTATAAATAATTACAGTGAGCAAAACTTGCTTTTATGGGAGAAAGTTGGAAAAATCATTAATAATCATAATTCCTGATAGTGATGTTGTAAGAGTAAATGAGACAATACCTTTAAGAATGTCCTGCAGTTCCTGGCCTGTTGTGCACTTTAAAGCTGTAAGAACACAGTTTGTGTTAGTCTACTCTGTTTTAAAAAAAAAATAAAGCAACCCTGGGAGGGCAAGTGCAGTACTCCGAAGACTAAGCAGCTTCTGTAGCCCTGCCCAGGGAAGCCTACGGTGCTCGTGCTTGGAGGGTGGCGATGGCAGGAAGGAGCTGGGCTCAGCCGGAGGTCAGCACGGGTCTGCACCAGCTCAGCGAGGGGCTGCGGGAATGACAGCCTCTGCTCTCATGGAGTTTTTCTTCCACCTGGGTCTTTCCTGGTCTTGCTTCTTTCCTTTGGTGGAAATGTTTGTGAAACTTAAAAAAAAAAAAAAAGCCTACAATTTGCTTTTTTTGGAAAACATTTTAAGATTAACTTTAGATCTTATTTCAGTGGTCCCTAAATTTCTATCATTTGTATCTCTCAGCCTCCACAAATGTACCCTATTTCTCGGCTCTTTCTAACACAACATTTTGTAGAGATATAAAAACATATATTAATAATAACATTGAACACAGTAAAACTGGAAAAATAAGGCAAGACTAATGAACATTTTTCCTTTCCAAATGTAAAGTGTCAATATAGATGCTCAAAAAGCTATTTGGCCTTTCACCAGTAGCCCTCATCAAGAAGAATTTCACATAGCAGTTTTCATTTGGAAAACTCTGTGACCTTGAATGGTGCAGAATTATCCACGGTATCCTTCAATTCATCAATGTTGCCTGGGTCACTCTTAATTGGTAAGTCTTTTAAAGGGCACTTAGGAAAATGAAAATGAAAAATTTATATTCTGTATCTGCATCTTAAGAATAATTTTAAAACAACTTTCTTAAACACTCAAACCTAGTTTAATTATCATTTTTTCAATATAACAATTCTTTAAAATCATGAATGAATAATTCCATCCATTTATGAGTTGAATAACACTCTAAGAGCTCACAAAACATTAACAAGATACAATTTAAAATAACTTGTTCCAAGGGCATGTGATATTAATTATTATGAAATTAATTAGTAAGGTAAAATTAAGTTATATCATATGAAATTTGATATTAAAATGCCAGATTTCATAAAGGCCTCTAATGTTACAATATCATTGAGTAGTATTTCATGTGTATTTGTATGATTCATTATTTATTTCAAAGCTAAAGTAGTCCAAATTTATAATATGCTCAATTGGTGAGAATTCTAAGATGCACAATAGACTTAGCTGAGGTTTTGGAATATCTAAAATTCGCTTGCTTGAAATTGATCCATATGATTCCAGTTAAATTGGCCCATCCTTCTCTGATGTTTATCTTCCATAGACTTTTTTTTGTAATATATTTTAACTTAAAACGGTATGTCGTTTGGCATTTGCTTATGAAAAATGAGATTCCATCCTGCTCCTCTGACGTTTTACAAAATGTCGCCCAGTTAATATCCTCATGGATTCCATGTTGAATAGTAATGTTTTGGTTTTACTTGCATTATCACTTGAAAGCAACAATTGGTGGGCACTTGTCTTAGTAATCTGCATTTCCATTTATTTTCCTTTTCTCATGATTCTACCTTGTTTCTGTTTTTCTATTTCTGTTTGAGATTCCTACTTCGAATGGTTTGAAATGGTGTCTGGTGACCATCAACTGACACAGCCCTTGGCACACCTGTGAAAGTATTCATGAAAACACAGGGGAAAGTTCACTGTGGCACTGCAGCCGAGGCGCATGGTCAGCTTTCTGCCAGAATCTGGGAGGATTTCTACAAACTGCAGGGCGGATGTCACTCCTCTGAAGTATGTCATCCCTGGCTGACTTGTGCACACCTATTTGGAGTAGATTGGGAGAACTTAGTCTTTCCTCCAAGCATGCAGTTAGCAGAAAAGGTGTATCAGCACCAGCCAGCAAACTAAATGGCTGCTCTTTTAAAAATAGCTAAATAGATATTTTTTTTAAATGAACTGTCTCAGGTAATGTTTATAACAATAGTATCATAGAGGTGCCAATATTATTCCCATTTTGTGGATAAAATTGAGGCTTAGAATGGTTAAGTGATTTTTCCAAAGTCCCAGAAATCGGAGGTGGTAGGACTTTAACGCGTGCATGCCAGGCTACTTCCAACACTCTGCCACCTCTCCCTCCAGTGCACTCAGGAGGGTAGCTTTGCGAGGCAGCCAGAGTTCTCTTCTCATTCTCATTTGATCTCCCCTATTAATATTAAGAAGCTTTACCTCCAAGAAACAACTGGACAGACAGTAGGGATGGACACACAGGTGAATCTCACCTTTGGCATGAAAGACCTCCCAAGTGCGTCTGCAGGTGGAAATGGAGCCAGTGGGATTCCCAGCAGCCGCGCATGCTGAGAACGATACCTGAGATGAAAGGGGAAATAGAAGAGGTAAGAACTCAAAAAATGTGAATTATAGTCCAAACCGAAGTCACTGAAGAGCAAAGCAGACTTTGGAAAACCCAGCTGATGTCAAAGGAGAACTTGTAAAGCTCTCTCACAATTCAGCAAAAAAGAGAAGAGAGATTAAGAGGTGTTCCAGAGGATTCAGGGCAACTTGAACAAAAGCAATGATCATGTGAATCACTGAAGAAAATGCTTCAGAGATGAAAAACATGCCTGAGAAATAGAGACAGAGTTCAATCTTTGTCTGAGTTGAAAAGAGAGCTGTGTTTCCTACCCTTCTGGCATATTTTATGATTTATAAGGATAGAGAAAAAAGTGTTACAAACCCCCAAGAAAAAACAATAAGCTTCTCTGCTTCTCCACAAATGGGGGGGAAAAAAGGACTGTCATCATACTTCTTTACAACATAAAGTGCAAGAAGAGATTTTAAGGCATTCCATACAGAGGTTTGGGGTAAAAGTACATGAAGTAAGAATACGTTTTACCTCTTAGGAGGTGACAGAAAACTTTTCCTCCTACACATGCCATCAGAAATATTCAATAATTATGCCACTCCCCAAAAATCTGTTGAAGACAAACTCCAGGTAACCAAGGGGAAAATATAAAGATTGAAAAATGGGGAAGTCACCGGCTAAAAGGAAAGGTCGACTTTCCTTTAGAAGTATCAGTGCATGGTGAGCAAGTTATCCTGAGTGACCAGAGTAGGAACTCCCTCAACAGACCAGGAACACTTCAAGAAAGGAGAAGGATTCCTACAGTTTGGACATATGGATAAACTTAGAGTGCAAATGAATTAATTTTTGGCTTTTAATCACATTGTATTGAGTTCAACTGAGTACAATTAAATATGGTTAGAACTATGGTTAGAACTATGCTAAAACTGGAAAAAATAAGGTTAGTTATTGATGTGGTGATTCAGTTCCTTTTTTCTTTTGACTTCACTGTGTTGCCTTGTGAGTGAGTGGGAACCTCTCACTTTTAAATAGCATCATATACACAAAGGGCACATATTATTCAATTTCTGTGAATTAAACACACCTGGGTAACTAGCACCCAGGTAAGAAAATGGACCATTAACTATGTTCTAGAGACTTCCCTATGCTCCAGTCCAGGCTCTACACTTCCTCTTCTGTTAGCAGACATTAGTTGTCTTAATATATTACTTAATGTAGTCATATTGTATGCACCCTTTTGTGTCTGGCTTCTTTGTTTAATATTATGTTTTATTCATATAGTTGTATATAGTTTAACACCTATTTTCAATCTTGCATGTTCCAAGAAATGTATATAACAATTTATTCACCTATTCTATAGTTGATGACCAGTTGGGTAGTTGCCAGTTTTTGGCTATTATGTTGCTGTGAACAATGACTTCTAGAATGACATTCTAGTTCATGGCTTTTGGTGAATGGATGCATACATTTCTGTTGAGGATGGACCCTTAGGAGTAAAATTGCTGGATTGTGATGCCGGTATATGTCTAGCTTACATGAAACTGCTACATGCTTTTCCAAGTCGTTGTGACCATTTGCCCTCTCACAAGCAGTATATGAGAGCTACTGGCTCCACTTCCTTGCCAACACTGGTATTTACATGCTTTTCATTTCAGCCATTCTGGAGGTATGCAGTGGTATAGCATTCTGGCTTTAATTTGCATTTCCATGCTGGTTGATAAAGTTCAGCACCTTTTCATTTGCTCATTGGTTATCTGGATATTTTCTTTTGAGAAGAGTTGGTTCAACTCTTACTTAGTTTTTTATTGGGTTGCCTGTATAGTCAGCTGTCTGCATCTAATGGTTCACCCAAGGGCAGAACAAAAATATTTGGAACAAAAACAATAAAAATAACAACACAACAATAAAAAAACAAAAATAATACAGGATGACAACTACTTATACAGAATTTACATTATATCAGGTATAATATTATAAGTAATCTAGAGATGATTTAAAGTATACAGGAGGATGTACACAGGTTATATGCAAATACCATATATGGTTATATGACATGCCATTTTATATCAGGGACTTTTGGTATCTGAGGGGGGTCCTGGAATCAATCCCCCAAGGATACTGAGGAATGACTGTACGTTTTTTCCTATTGAGTTGTAGGAATTCTTTATATATTGTGGATATGAATCCTTTGTCAAATACATGTATTGTGAATCTCTTCTCCCACTCTGTGTCTTGCATTTTCACTATCTGAATGGCGTCTTTTGACCAACAGAACTTCTTAATTTTAATATGGAACAATTTATCAATTTTTCTTTTGTTGTTAGCACCTACCTGTGTACTGTTTAAGAAAACTTTTATTTCTCGAAGGTCACAAAAACCTTCCCTTATGTTTTCCTCTAAAAGCTTTATTGTTTACCTTTACCAGTTAGATCTGAAATCTATCAGAAATTGATTTTTTTGCATGGTACTCAAATACACTTTGTTTCCCACTTGGATAGCCCATCGACCCTGCACTTTATTTAGAGGCTGTCCTTGCATTGCTGTACCACAAAGGTGCCTTTGTTTCAAAACCAGACACCCATGTGTGAGGTCTGTTTCTAACCTCCGTTTTGTTCCATTGGTCACTTTGTCTATCCTGACTTTTCTACAGTAAAAATGGAGTTCTCTCTCTGTTGTCCTTACATACATTGCACATTTACTATGTTGTAGAGAGAGAGGAATTTTCTGGAATTGACAAGAGATGATGAATTTGAGGTTTGTCGGTAGTGCTATGCATATTCCAAGAAAATGCAGATGTTTTAGGTTTGAGGGATGTTGCTAATTTTATCTCCTAAGAATCTGGTGACAAGGTCAGAACTGACAAAAATGAAGTGGAGTGGAGGGCCGTATCTGTCTGCATATTCGTGCATCAACACATGTGGATAAGTCTATTTTGGGAAGATTACTTGTATCAGCATGGGAGGGATTTATGACTAGTTCTCAAATTACATTGGTTTCTTCTTATAGTCTCAGGCAGTTAGATGCTGTTGTTATTTGTCTAACTGATGGATAGCAATGGCCAGAGAACATGTTACAGTTAAATTTTAGGAAATGTGTACCAATCTTGATTACAGCAGGAAGGTAAAAACAGAACAGCTCAGGCCTATAATTGTTACAAAGAAAAAAAAAGAGGCAGTAAAATCAAAAGGCCTGGGTTGATTTTCTAACCATACATCATTTTGGGCATTCTGAGAGTCTATAAAAATTTTTTACAGACTTCTAAAAATTTCCTCCAAAACGTTCATCTTAATGACACAGGTGAAGATATTGCTTGTAATCTGCTTTGTTTCAATGTAAGCAATGCAGACATTACCCAAGAAAAAGTTTGAACTTTCTCCTTGAAGTTTAAAATACAGTACTCATGAAGGGTTTATATTAATAAAAATCTATTGAGTACACTTTTTATGGTTTTAAAATGGCATTTTAGTAAATCAGGATTTGCTTGTCTTAAAAAGCTTAAAGCCATGGGATCCTTACTCTATAGCCTGTTGTTTAAATTTAATTAGAAAGTTTATATTCCATTAGATACAGTGTCTATGATCATTTGGCAAAAACAATGATCATTTCGTAGAACAGAAAGCTGAAGCTGTTAGAAATATTATCATGATTGTTAATAGAAATATATACCTTATTAGTGGGCTTTCTCTTTGCCTTTCTCTTCCTCCCTCATCTGTCTGTCTCTGTCTTCATACATATCTGTGTGTTGCATTTTTTTCCTCAACTGAGTTGGAAAAATAAAAAGGACTGGGCTAAGGAGAATCTTTGAGTTCCTGGTTCAGACTCGGGAACAGACGCAAGGGAAGCTGGATGAGGAGAGCAGGACTCTGCAGAAGAGGAAGCCTTTAAATCGTATTTTTAAATGAGGCTGAGCACAGAATGGAGAACTTGTTTTCTTTAAGAAAATCCCGCCACAGGATGCGTGCCCCGGCGGAGCAGGGCCCGCACCCGCCGGCAGCTTCAGAGGCGGTGGAAAATGGGGCGAGGTCTTCATCAGGGTCTTCCAGCAGCGTTTGATAATCAGCTGCTCCAGGCTTCCCGTGAGAAGGAAGGCCTGCGGGCAAAAAGGACTTCAGAAAACCCTGACTTCAGTGCTCATCGGCAGTGGGTGGATTTGTGGAACACGGTTTATGACGGGAACACCTACAGGCTCCTTAAGAGATTTTATAACGCAGCCCCGCTCTCTCCCTTTGACTTGGGGAGGGGAGACGAGGAGCTCGGCCGCGAGTTCCGAGTGACGGTCGCAGGGGAAGGTGTCTCCGTGGGGTGGTCCTAGTGGGGTTTCCAGGCCTCTTGGACACGAAGAGCAAGGGGTTCTATGCGATTCTCTTGTACAGACATAACCAACCAGAGATGATCTGGAACGTTTGAGGTCATCCAATTATTTCACCGGTTTTTTCATTTTATATCTTTAGGGAATATGTGAAAACTACAGAGATTTTATAGCCGTGATACTTGCAGTGGCTTCGTGTAACGTTCAATGCATTTTGTCCTCGTTCTAATAACCATCCCCCAACCTCCTTGTGTTTGGTATTAGTCCCTTTCGCGCCACACACCGGTCCTGAGCGTCCGGTTGCGGCGTCCCGCCCTTCTCTGCGGGTACGAAGGCGGCGCCGTGGGCTTTTGCACGGCTGGGCCCGCCACGGGGCAGGCGACAGCGGGCACGGAAGCTGGCTCTCTGGAGCAGTCAGAAAATACGGCCAGGAAGGCAGCAGTCTGAGAAAGGAGGCTTTGACAGGGGGGCGGGGGCAGGGCTGAAAGAGCTTCCTGCCTGGGCCGCCCACCCAGGGCCCGGACAGGGGGATTGTTTGCTCTCCCTCTACAAGGCAGGAGGGCTGCGGTGCCAAATGGCCCGCCACGGTTTGCAGATGGCTGCCAAAGTCCTGTCCCCTCATAACAGGGATGTTTGTCTTTGGGAAACACTTTAAGTTCTACTTCTGGGGTTTCCAGGGCATGAGAATTTTCAGTCCTGGAAAAAGAATTTTAAAAAAGCCTTTTTCTTTGCTACCGAGTACAGAGGCTGACTGCCCCCAGCCCCGGCTGGCTTTGTTTTTAGCTCAGAGATTGTCTTTGATCCAAGCCAATGGAACAAAAGCTGATTATTTCACCTTTAAATAGAGGGATTTCAGCAGAAAACACTGAAGCATTCGGGGGAGGAGAAGTGGGAGGTAGCCAGGAAGTCCCTCCAAGTATCCCAGGGCACAGTGCCACCGAGGAAGCACATGAGAAAGAACACACACGCACACAGAAGTCATCACTGCAAACACTGGGGACATTCTTCACAGCAACTTGTATTTATAGAGAAAGGAGTCTGCAATTACAGCTATATTAATTCATTTGTGAGGAGAAACTCCAGTTTCTCAACTAACAGTTTATGTGTTATGCATGTACAATGTCATCAAGACATTTAAGTTTGCTAAAGGTAATTTTCCTCTGCCGTCTTCACAACCTGGCACTGAATGCTGCGTCTCTTTCAGGGAGGTGCCAGCTGAAGATGGTTCTGCATCTTTGCAAGTCAGAAGCGGTGCCCTGTCTCCAGCAGAGGAGGCCGAGCCCTGGCAGCAAGGCAGGGACTGGACGAGCGCAGGTCTACCCCAGTGTACCTGCTTTGGTTGGGATAGAAGTTACAGTTGCTCTAACTTCGACCTTGGACCTCATTTTATTATTAAAAACCTTAAAAGAAAACTTTCTTTTGTGATATTGGGAAAGTCACTTTTTTTGTGCTTCATGTTCCCCATCTGTAAAACGGAATCCACCAACACCTCCTGCTTCTAAAAACAGGTGCTATCTACCAAAATTTATTATGGTCTCTGAATTGTAAAAGATGACTTGTTAAAGAAAATATATGTACAAGCACATACTTGGCTTCCAAGTTATGATGAAAATATGTAAATTTATCCTGTGTTTATTTTAATAATAATAGCTAATCATTTATTGAGAATTATATTTTAAGCCCAGTAGTAGCTGCTTTAACTACATCATTTTCGTTCATCTACATAACATTCCTACAAGGCAGGTATTATTATCCTCATTTTATAGTTAAGAAAGTTGAAACCCTAAAAGTTGATATACCTTATCACATCCCTATAGTAAGTGGTGCGCCTGAGACTCACATCCTAAGATTCCAAAGCTTGTCCCCTTAGTCATGAGACTATTTACAGTGAAAAATTTCATACACCTCACTGATACCCAGCGTTTGCACGGCTTGCCTCTGTGAGAGACAGATAGGGTTCATTTATGGCAGTCACTATTTTGAAAGTCCATAAGGCTTTATTTCCTGCTGACATCACAGCGAAAAGCAAGCTGTGTCTGTATCTTGGCACAAGAGCCCACGTCCTGCACAGCCATTAAGTGAGACCATGAGGTTCACCTAACCCGTGGGAGAGTGAGGAATTTTTTCTGTTCAAACAATACTACTAGACCTGTTCTCCGGGAATTTCTGTCTTGGTTAATAAAGTTGCTTCTTTTGAAATACGAGGCTTTGTGCCAAAAAAGGATAGATCCCTCTTAAACATGGAAGTGTCATCTTTGAAGCATGTATACTTGGTAAAATGATTTAAATACGGACAAGAAAAAGCAATCAGAACTGGCTCGGCAAGTTCAGAAAAAACCCGTGTTGTGATCACACACAGAAATATCGTGATGAGCTCAGCTCTTCTGACAGCATGTCCCAGTAAATAGAGAAACGCTCTTGTTGGAATTAAATGGTTTTTTTGGGCGCTTTTTGCATTTTCTTGATTCACTGTGTACCATTAAACATTTTATGATGTTTTGTTTATTTTACGGACAAGGCATTAAATTCAAATTACATCTTGAATGAGATTTACTCAGTTCACATCTCATTGAGGGACTATCTCATTATCCAAGCTCATATTTCTGATGTAGATGAAAAACCCAGACCTTAATGGCAGGTTAAAAAAGATTAGGTTGGTTCTGTTGTCCAAAAACATCCTTGTGACAAAGTTATTTTTCTATCTTATATATTGCTCTTTGGTGGACATTTTGGAAAAGGGCCTGAAAAATATTAATGTGCGTGTGTACATTTCCCAAAGTAATAAAATTGATAAAAAGTCCCTGTTCAGCCCCAAGCCATAATTTAATATTTCACTGTTGATTACTGACACTGCATTTTCCGGGAAACTTGTACTTGTGTCACACTAGGTATAAATGGTTTCAGCTCTGCCAGGAATTCTTGCAAACCCCAACTTTCACCGAATCTCAAATCGGGCTGTCTGTAACTTCCCACCTCCTTGTCTTCTTGCTAGTCGGCAATGGATTTTCAAGGGGAAGTCAAATCTGTACAGAAATAGAAAGCTTTTATTTGCCATTAATTTGAAAGAAAATTATATCACCCCATTTTCTTCCTCCATCTGCAGATAAGCATTTTGCAGCATCTCTAAAAGTGCAAAGGGTATCTTCTCAATGGAAGGTCTCGTGCAGTCTTACAGCCTTTCCACACAGGAGCAGAGGGTCTCATTATCAGTGTTTTAATTGTCATTCTCTTGTGCACCTCTCTTTTTGAGGTTAGGGTTTATTATTTTCTAAGAATATGGTGTACTAGCAGATAAAACTGAAAGGCAGCATTTTTTTAAAGTGATAAGTAGAATTTTCAATCCGAGTGGATTAAATGATTTTGGTCTTAAAAGAAAGCTAAAAATGATAACTTAAGACTGATATTTTAATATTAGTAGAATATTAGAGTACCTGTGGATTTGTTTCACTATGTATGTCCCTTACAGAATAAGGTATGATTAAATTCCTTAGGTCTAGTGCATTCCACACTTAGCACATGTTAACAATTTTATACTTGAAACTACTACTCACTCCAAAAGTTGTCCATAACAACACGCAGTTTTTTTGTTTTATATATTAAATTTTCCCAGAGAACCATTCAGGCTATATTATGGAATAGATCACACAAGGGTGAATGTCAGTCCTTTGCCTTATAATTCCTGAAAGTCCCCTACGGGTGGGAAGCAAGGAAGCCAGGGAGAAAAATGTGCTGAATGTGGGCCGAGCTTAATCACTGTTATCTTGAATGTTTCCCTATGAAAACTTGGTTATAGCTTATGTCTGTATCATTCATTCATTTCTTTATCCAGCACCTATTTGCGGATGCCAGGTACAGTTCTCTGCGCTGGTACACAGAATTAGTCAAATGTGAGGTTAAGGGCACAGCCCCCAGATGGCCATGTCCACCCAGGACCTCTGACCCCACCTGTAGGAAGCTAGGTCCAACTACAGAGCTGGAGGGAAAAGGTCCACAGAAAACCACCCTCACTTCTGATGCCAACTGTAAGCTTGGGGGTTTCCTTGAAGCACTCAGTTTTGAAAATTAATTAGAAAGACTCATAGAACTTACTGGAACCTATTATACTCATAGTTATACTTATTACAGAGACAGACACATTAAAATCAGCCAAGGGAAGGGACACATAGGACAGAGTCTGGGAAGGTTTCAAATGTGAATAAAGCCTCAGTTGTTCCCAAGATGTATGGCCCTCTCAGATCCATGTGTGACAACATGTATGAATATTGCCTTCCAGGAAGATCACCCGTGTTTTGGTGTCCAGAGTCTGTCACGGGGCTCATTATGTAGGCTTGACAGATTGCTTGACTGATTTTCCACATGGCTAAATTCAGTCTCTAGCATCTCTCTTCCCTGGAGGTGCCTGAGAGGGCCCCCTTGAGTCACCTCTTTAGCATGAACGACTAGACCGAGGGGCCCCCGTGAATGACAAAGGCACTGCTATCGCTCAAGAAATTGGAAGGGTTCAGAGGTTACTTCCGAGGAGCTGAGTTTCAGGCCAGACCTCTCTTTGGGCCAAATTCCCTACTACACTCACAGATGGGAAGGCAGCGGTGAACGAATCAACGTCTTGGGCCACTCGTGGTTCACGTTCTAGGGCGAAGACACACGATGACTCGGTGCAATAGGTGAAAACACACTGTACGTGTGGATATGTGCGGGGATAAGGAGAAGGTCAGGGAGAGGAGAGAGAGAGAACTGAGGTGGCGAGTGGTGACATTTAGATCCAGAGACCAAGACAGGCCTCTGTGAGAAGAGATTTCAGCAAACATCTGAAGGAGGTAAGGAAGAAAGACAGGGGACGTCAGGCATGGGGAGGGGAAGAATGTTCCAGAAGAGAGAACAGCCAGTGTAAAAGCGCTGAGGTAGAAATGTGCGAGCAAGGAGAACGGTGGAAAATGAGGCCAGACAGGTCACACTGCGCATGTGGGGAGCAGACCTTGTGGGGCCTCACGTGTCACTGTCATTTGGCTTCTGGTCAAGAGACATGGGGGGCCATGGCAGAGCATACTGCGAACTGCAGTCGACCATGATCCTCAGGAGCTCTGCTGAAGACAGACTGAAGGGAGCACAGCGGGGCACAGGCCCTGGGGAGGCGGACGTTGCAATCCCAGCGAGGGATGCCAAGGGCTGGGACCGCAGGAGAGGAGAGGAGGCAGGTGAGGGCTAGTCAGATTCTGAAGGTGTCATGAATGTAAAACTGACAACATTTTTAATGGATAAGCTGTGGGAGATGAGAGAAGAGAAGAGTCAGGTCTAATATTTTCAGCCTGAGAACCTGAAAGAAAAGAATCGCCATCCGTGGAGACGCGGAGGGCTGTTGGCGAAGCAGGTGTGCAGGGGCAGGGCGAGCTCTGTTCAGGACTCTGCGTTTGCTGGAGACGAGGGCAGAGGCCGTTGGATGTGGGGAAGTTGGACAGAGGTCCTGGAGACCCTGACTTAGGAGGTGCACCACGGCGATGGGATCTGAAGCCATGAGACTGGAAGAGATCACCAGGGGAGTGAGTATAGACGGAAGAGAGTTTAGGAACAGAGTCCTGGGGCTCCCACATGTTGAGCTTAAGGAAATGAGGATGAATAGAAAAAAAGTTCAAGAAAGAGTAGCCACCATGGTAGGAGAAGATCCAAGAAGTTGTGGTGTCCTAAAAGCCAAGTGAAGAAAGTATCTCCAGGAACACTTGTGCCCTTGACAAGGCAGTTTTGGTGGTGTGGTAGGAACTCAAACCTGCTTGGAGAGGGTATCGTGGAGAAGATAAGTCAAAGACAAGCGGTCAGTTCTTTTAGGTGTTCTGACTATAAATGGAAGGAGAAAACCGGCAATAGCTGGATATATGGTGGTCAAGAGAGTTTTTTTGAGATAGGAATAATAACAGCATATTACATATTTTTGGGCAAAATCTAGCAGGAAGAGTGAATTGCCGGAGCAATGTCCTTGCTTGTGGGAGAGGGGATGAGACCTAGTGGCTGAGTAGAGGGGCTGCCCTTTGCTGGGGAAAGGGTGTCTGTCACTCACAGGAGCAGGGGAGGAGACAGAGCACACGCACACAGAAACCGTCACCGCAGCAAATACATATGGTGTACATTACATACCAGGCGCTGTTTATGGATTTACATACATTAACTCCTTTAATTTTTAACAAATACCCCAAAAGGTAGACAACATTAGTATTCGTAGTTTGTACATGGACAGATTAAGCACAGAATGATTAGGAAATTGAGCAGGACCGCCCCCCATCCAGCAGAGGCAGGATTTAACAGGCAGGTGAGCTGGAGTCCGGACCCTCAAACCACCACAGTGTGCTGTCTGTGAAGAGAGTTGGGTAGATGTGATACTGGGGGATGTGGAAATCCTTCTCTAGTAACTTCTGTTTTTCATGGAAATAAGAATTAAGACTATTGAGTAAGAGGCGAATGGAAGCACTGGTGAATGGGGTATAAGGAGAGAGAATTAGGCATGAGCTACTAATCTGGAAGGGAGAGGGTTGGATGAGAGAATATAATGTTACAGCCAGTCATCACTGAGGGCCCACCTGAGGTTGCTGATGTGTTTTTTCCCAGATATGCAGGAGCAGTGTAGGCGGCCAGCGAAGCTTAACCATGATTTTGGTTTAGCCTAGAGAGAAAGAAAATTAGGGGTGAATACAAGGGAGTGATTAGAATAATTACCTATGAAATTGAAGTTGTGTAAGAAAAAATGTAAGGACACAAGGAGAGTGAAAGACAGAACGAAGATAGGCTTGTAGCTCCTGGTTCACAAAAACCAACATGCCAGCCAGTACTCCCTTGCGTGTAGAGATTGATCTGGAAAACGTGTAGATGGGAGTGGAGAGGAGATGCTGGGAGTCCAGGCTGTAGACAGGTTGCTGGTGCTGTCATCAAAGTGTCTGGGGTTTGGCAGTGGCAGTGGGTGGGCTGAAGTGTAGTAAAGACCACTGCACAAGGGGTCACAAAACAAGGAGACCAGGCTATGGGAAGGACCATCTAGGTAGACACTGAAGTCACCAAGGATCCTGCGGGAGTAGTGCTAGGGAGCAAAGGAGCCAGGTGCCAACTCTTCAAGGAAGGGGAGTGAGCACCCCTTGGTGTGACAGACGATGGCCTCAAGGAGGAGGGGTGGGCAGTGTCTTCCAATGACACAAGATCGAAGGCTGAAATGTGGGGAGCAGAGGTCACCCTTTTCATCGTTTTGGTGCAGCTCCTCTGTAGCATTAAATGGTAAAGCACAACTTGGCTAAAAAAGGAAAAACGATGTACGTGGGTTTGTGGACCTCTCAGGACATGGCAGTTTTAGGAGACCCTGCTCAGTACGAGTTGACTCTCTACTTCACGTATTGCTCAGAAATGCAGCCATAACGGATTTCCCTTCCTAATTATACCACTATTTCTGTCACCAGACCCTGATAGAGCGCTTCTTTTTCAAAATTCTTTCATGACATTTTCCTAGAGCACTTTTTAGAAATGAAGATTCCAAACTTGGGTTGCTGGATTCTTGAGGAATTACCAATCAAGTACTGGAAGAATTTCAAGACACTATCAGTTTAAAAAAAATCTTGATGGAAGTCATATATTTACCCAAAAGAACATTCTATATGCAAATTAAGTGTTTCTTTTGTTTTAACTCTTAGGATTATAGCAACTCAAAGTGGTTTTCTTATATGTAAACAAATGAATCACAGATAAAAACCACAAATCCCTGGGGGACTTAGGGTCGGCTTCATAACCTCATTAATCCAGTGACCCACGTCAGTGCAGGGGTGGCCCTAGAAAGAAACTATGGTATGGACAGATGAGAAGGTATGAAAAATCAGCAGCAGTTAATTCTCCAATAGTCATCATAGGAATACATCAAATTATCTGAGAATCTGAGCTCATTTAATCAAGGGATGCCAAATAGGTTTCATTTTACATGATAGCATATTGATAGTGTCTGTCAACCTCTGTGTTGAAAACGATTCTGAAGTCAAGTCTGATCTGCACAGGATAGTGCTGTGATGGATTAGCAATGTCTGCCAAGAACAGACCGTGTCTAAACTAATCCAAGCATTTATTTATTCATTTTTTCATTAATTTACAGGGCTGGGTGATCGAAATAGGAAGTTAATGTGAAAACTGATCTAGAGATGTTAAGAAAATTGCCAAAGTCACACTGTAAGTTAATGGTAGAGTAAGGAGAACTCAGATCTGTCCAGGACTTCATGAGAATCATAAGATCATGTATTCCCAAAGCCACATCCTAGGGCAGTCGGTGAATAGAAGAAGTTAGAACAGAAATAACCCTACATGAGAATCAGAAAAGCCTGGACTCCATCCCCATGTTCTGCCACTAAGATGTATGACTCAAGGTTAATCTCATGGAACTTAGGCTTTCAGATGGTAAAATGAGACATTTGTTCTATTAATAGATCACCTCTATGATAAATTCCAGCTCTGAAAAGTGAAATCAAAAACAAACAAACAAAAAACCCCAAACAAAGAAAAACAAGCATTCAAGCAAGTGCACAAACACAGAGCTCCCCAAGACAGTGGCATCTAGTATTCCCTCTAATTCTTCATTGTCTACATTATATGGCAAAGGTAGATTTTTTTGTCTCATGTTTTTATTGCCCCTAAATTAATATGATCATGCTTCTTCATTATTTTGCCTCACCTTCCTGATTTTTAGAGTTAAAAATGGTTATGGAGCTGTTCACAAGTGCAGAGCAAAGGGAACTTCCTCTGGGACCACACTGTTTAAGAAACTTTCATTTCATATCTCATTTAATCCTCTCAGAAAAAGAGATATAAATATTATTATTCCCATTGTAAAGATGAAGCTCCAGAGGCTCAGAGATGTCAGATGACATCTATAAGGACACAATGCGAACAATGACGGAGCATAGAATAGCTTTAAACTCTGATCTCTGACTGCCCAGCCCATACTCTTTGCTTGCACTGCACAGCTCCTTCCACCAAAGCATAATGAACTGTTTGCCTGAAAGACCTGATTTCTAGACTGGGTACAGTTACTTTAGAAAGCTGTTTTATTTCCCTTTTAACTTCCAGTTCGGCCCTGTGTCAGGAAACTAAGTGTTTTCCCATGACTGCATTGTATTTTGCATAATAAAATCCAAAAATTTGGAACACCCATCACTGAGATACATACACCTCATCTTCACAGGAAAATGCTTATTGCTCTAATTATCACATTTGAGACTTTTCCAAGACCTAGGCTGTGAGCTTTTGCAAGTCATTGTAGGAAGAACATTTTGGAGCACAGACTCCCGGGGAGCGCAGTCATTAGCTTCTGCACCACGCAAGGATCTTTTGAAGCTCTCCAGCAGGAAACCTGATAGTGACTCAACCAGGAAATGCAAATGGTATTTGCTGCAAAACT
>RJWJ010014163.1:0-38476 GCA_004363605.1 Indri indri | reverse complement strand
AAAAATTCTGCAAGGCAGAATATACTGCAAAGATTTTGAAGTGCTCAAGTAAAAAGGTGACAACACATAATTCCATACCCAGTGAAAATAACCTTCAAAAATGAAACAAAGACTTTACCAGACAAACTAAATCTTACAGAATTCCTCACCAAGGAACCTAACTAAAAGAAATGTTAAAAAGGAAGTCCTTCAGCAGAAAGAAAACAACACATACAGGTAGAAACTTTAATCTACCTAAAGGAATGCAGAGTGTCAGCACTGTTAAATGTGCGTGCAAATATAAAAGACTTTCATTTTATAAATTTCTCTAGATGGTTATTAGCTGTTTAAAGTAAAAATAATAGTATACCTGGTGCTTATAACATCTGCATGAATAAAATGTACAGCAAAACCAGTACCAAAAAGGGAGAGAAACAGATATATACTATTGTAAGACTCTAACACTATATGTGCAATGCTATAATTTTACTTGAACATAGACTGTAAAAAGTATGCAAAAATTAAATTCTAGGGTAGTCACTAATATTAAAAAAGTAAACAAAGAGGTATGGCTAACAAGCCAATAGTAGAAATAAAATGAAGTGCTAAAAAGTACTAAATCAACAAGGCAAGAAAAAGAAAGAGATGAAACAAATAGAAAATAAATACCAAGATGGTATAAATTTAACCACATTAGAAATACAGTATATGTAAATTATCTAAGTCCCATAAAAAGAGAGATTGCCAGCCAAGATTAAAAAACAAAAATCCAACCATATGCTATTTAAAAGAATCCTACAGGCCAGGCGTGGTGGCTCACACCTGTGATTCTCACACTCTGGGAGGCCGAGGCAAGAGGATCACTAGAAATCAGGAGTTCAAGATCAGCTGAGCAAGAGCGAGACCCCGTCTCCACTAAAAATAGAAAGAAATTAGCTGGACAACTACAAATATATATAGAAAAACTTAGCCGGGCATGGTGACGCATGCTTGTAGTCCCAGCTCCTCAGGAGGCTGAGGCAGGAGGATCACTTGAGCCCAGGAATTTGAGGTTGCTGTGTGCTAGGCTGATGCCACAGCACTCCAGCAGGGCAACAGAGAGAGACTCTGTCTCAAAAAATAAATAAATAAATAAAATAAAAGAATCCTACATTAACTATGAAAACAGATTAAAAATAAAAGAATGGAAAATATAAATCATGCAAGAAGTAGACATAAGAAAGTTCTGAGTGTAAATTAATTACATTAATACTGAACAAGGTATTTTAGGAGAAGGACTAAGAAAAACACTTAATTAATGATAAAGTGGTTAATCCATCTAGACAACAAAAAAATCCTAAATGTGTGCACCTAACAACTTAACTTGGAAATATATGATATGCAAACAGAAACAGATAAATCGCATTTAGAGTTGGAGATTAAAACTCTTCCCTCTGTAAACAATAAAAATAAACATAAAAATCAATAATATACAAGATCTAGACACTTGACTAACGACTCAAATTGACATTTACAGAAAACAACAAAAACAGAATACAAAATCTAAGTGAAAACAGACCATTAACAAAATAGATAGCATGCAGCTTTAAAACAGATATAAAGAAAGCTAAAATATTATTTTACAGTATTTTCTCTGACCACAAAGAAAGACTTGTACAAAGTTTCCAAATATTTGAAATTAGATAAACACATTCCTAAAATAAACATAGGATCAAAGAAGTCACAAGGAAGATTAGAAATCATTTTGAATTACATGAAAATGAAAAGAGCCTATCAAAAATTGTGGAATGCAGCTAAAGAAGCACTTAAAGGAAAATTAATGGTACTAAATGCTTTATATTACCAAAAAACCAGGATTTGCTACCACTGATCTATTAATAAATTTAAGAAGCTAGAAAGAGCAGCAAATTAAACTAATTAGATGGAAAGCAAAGCTAAAATCAATACAACAGTAAACGAACACATAATAGAGAAAGAGCAGTGAAACAAGTGTCTTTTAAACCAATCAATAAAATTGATATACCTCTCCCTAAACTGATCAAAAAAGGCATACATTGCTAATTATGAGGAAAGAAAAAAGATAACATAAACACAGATCCCATATTCATTAAAAGAATATGGATATTAAGCTAATAAATTATATAATTATAAGATATAAAAATCCTTTGGAAGATAGGAATTATCAAAAATGACTCAGGAAGGGGTAAAAAAAATCTACATTGTCCTGTATCTATAAAAGAAACTTAATTTGTTGTTAAAATCCTTTCTGCAAAGAAAACTCCGGCCCAGATCGCTTTTCTGATGAACTGTATCAAACATTTAAAGAAAGAATAGCGAACCTACTCAAACTCTCTGAAAAACAGAAAAGCTAAGAGCATTTCTCAACTCATTTTCTGAAAATGAGCATTATCTTAATACCAAAACCAAAGACAGTAGCAAAAAAACCCGAAAAGTATAAATCAATGTCCTTTGTGAACACAGATAGGAAAATTCTTAATAAAATACTAGAAAATCAAATCAACAACATATAAGGAGGATAGTACATCATGACTCTGGAACGTAAGCAAGGACGATTTAACATTTGAAAATGAGTAAATGTAATCCACCATACTGAAAATAAAGGAAGGCCAGGCGAAGTGGCTCATGAGTGTAACCCTAGCACTTTGGGAGGCAGGAGGATCACTTAACGCTGGGAGTTCCATACCAGAACACAGCAAGACCCCATCTCTACAAAATATTTTTTTAATTAGCTGGGTGTGGTGGCATGCACCTGTAGTCCTAGCTACCCGGGAGGCTGAGGCAGGAGGGATCCTTGAACCCAAGGAGTTTGAAGTTATGATTGTGCCACTGCACTCCAGCCTGGGTGCCAGAGCGAGACCCTGTCTCAACCAACCAACCAACAAACAAACAAATAAAAAACCATATATGATCATCACAGTAGATGCAGCAAAAACCTGACAGAATTCAGTAAATGAAAACTCTCAGCAAACTAGGAACAGACTAAAACATCCTCAACTAGATAAAGAGCATCTTTGAAAAACCTATAACTAACATTGTATTAGATGGCGAAAGAATGTTTTGCCCCTAAGCTTGGGAACAAGGCAAGAATGTCCTGCCTCACCACACATATGTAATGTTGTATTGGAGTCCCTAGACAGCTGAAATAAAGCAAGAAACAAAAGGCATACAGATTAGAAAAAATAAATTGTCTTTGTCTACAGACAATATGAACATGTACACAGATGACCATAAGTAAGTTATCTACCAAAAGAAAAGCTGATCTTTGACAAAGATACTACGGATCTTCAAAAGGGAAAAGGATAATTTTTTCAACAAATGGTTCTGAAACAAGTGGATAGTCACACGGGAAAAAAAATGAACTTCAACCTTTACCCCATACCATACACAAAAATTAAATGATTTTTATTTAATTTTTGATCACAGATTTAAATGTAAAAGCTAAAACTCTAAAAATTCTAAAAAGAAACAGGAGTTTCTTTTCTTAAGACACAAAAAGCAGAAATCAAAGATAGACTAATGGCCAATAAGCATACGAAAAACTGCTCAACATCTCTAATCATCAGGGAAATACAAATCAAAACCACAAGCTATCACCTAACTCCAGTGAGAATGGCTTCACTCAAAAAGTCCCAAACAACAGATGCTGGCGTGCATGCGGAAAGGGAACACTTACACACGGTTGGTGGGACTGCAAACCAGTACAACCTCTTTGAAAGGTAATAAGAAGATACCTACAGAACTGAGAGTAGTTTACCATCTGATCCAGCAATCCCACTTCTGGGTATTTACCCAAAGGAAAAAAAAAATTTTTATAAAAAAGACATTTGCACTTGAATGTTTATAGCAGCACAATTCACAATCACAAAGATGTGGAAATAACCCAAGTGTCCATCAACACATTAATAAGACGTGGCAAATGTGTACCGTGGAGTACTACTGAGCCATAAAAAAATCGGTGAACTAACACCTTTTGTAACAACCTGGATGGAACTGGAGACCATCATTTTAAGTGAAGTATCACAAGAATGGAAAAACAAAAACCACATGAACTCACTACTAAATTGGAACTAACAGATCAACACTCGTGTACATATGGTAGCAAAATTCAACAGATCAAGTGGGTGGGAAGGGGAAGGAGGGGATAGGTGAATTCACACCTAACGGGTACAATGCACACTATCTGGATGATGGACACACTTACAATTTTGACTCGATGTGTAGAAAAGCAATTCATGTAGCCAATATGTTTGCACCCCCATAATATTCTTAAATTTTAAAAATTAAATTAAATTTAAAAAATTTTAAATTATAAAAATCTGGACTTCACCAAAATTTAAAATTTCTACTCTACAAGAGTATAAAAAGGAATGAAAAAACAAGCCACGTAGCAAAAAAAAAATCTATGTAATTCTGACAAGACTCGTAGCCAGTATAAAGAAAGTTGCAATTATATGAAGACATACAACCCAAATTTTTAAATGAGCAAAATATTTGAACAGTTCACAAAGATACATGAATGTTATCAAGGAAATAAAAATTAAAACACAAGGAGATACTACTACACACTAGAATGTAGCTCAAAGCTGGAAAGAACAGCCAACGTGGTAGCTCATGCCTGTAAGCATACCACCCTGGGAGGCTGAGGCAGGAGGACTGTCTGAGCCCAGGAGTTTGAGGTTGCAGTGAGCCACGATGATGCCACAGCACTCTAGCCCAGGCAAAGGAAAGAGAGTCTGTCCCCGAAAAAAAAAAAAAAAAAAGCTGGAAATAACACAAATGTCCATCAACCGGAATGGACAAAAAAATTGTGGTGCATCCATACAATGGAATGGTAACTCAGAAATAAAAATGAACTAACTACAGCTACAGGCAATAGAGAGAGAGAGGGAAGGAGGCAGGGAGGGAGGAAAGAAAGAAAAGGAAGAGAAAGAAGCCAACCATGAAATATATAGTGTATTTACTTTCTATTCCTGCTATAACAAAGTACTACAATCTTAGTAACTTAAAACGACACATATTTATTATCATATAGTTCTGTTAAGTTACAAGTGTGACACAGGTCACACCGGGCTAAGTTATGGTGTAGTGTAAAGAGGGTCACATAATCCTCCGGAAGCTCCTAGGAGAGACCTGTTTCTTTTGCCCTTTCCAGACTCTAGAGACAATATTCCCTGGCTCATGGCCCCCATCGTCCATCTTCAAAGCCATCAAAGGTGCATCTCTCTGAACATTCTTCAGTTGTCAGAAGTCCTATCTCCTTCTGACTAAGATTTTAAGGATCTGTGTGATTAGATTAGACATACCTGCATAATTCATTATATGGTACTATAAAATCTTGAACTTAATGTAAGGAAATAGCATCTTTAATTCAAGTCAGAACACTCCTGGTAATGGATCATTTTGTTTGTTTAAATGTGGATTGGCTTGGCATTACTCTCTGCATCAGAGCTCTGAACTTAATCACATGTGTAAAATCCCCTTTGTACTGTAAGGTAAAATATTCACAGGTCAAATATTCACCGAGAGTCAGTGCGGACATCTTTGAGAGGTCTTTATTCTCTCTACCACAAAATGGAACAGAATTCCATTTATATGAGATTTTAGAAGAAGCAAACTAATCTGTAGCATGAGAAAGCAAATCGGTGGTTGCCTGGGATAGGGGTGGAGAGTGGGACTGACTGTAACTGGGAACAAAGAACTTTTCCCATCATGAACATGATCTTCGTCTTGAATTACTGTTGTTACACAGGTATACACATTTGTACACAATTCAAAACTCAGTGAATAATAATACACTTCAAATGAATGGATTTTATCATACATAAAGTATAGCTCAATACAGTTTATTTAAAAGTCATAAACACTATCTTTGTATTTTGTTTCATTTTAGTTAGGTTTCCCCCAAAGGCTTTAATAGGTTTACTCATAACCTCAGTTTTGAAACCTACCTTTCTCCTATATCTCAAGTTCCCCTGATGGCAGTTTTTAGTAAAACAGTCTATGTGACAAGGAAGATAATAATATTTACCACTAGAGAACTAAAAGGTTTTTATAACATTATTTCTAAAGAAAAACCTGTTGCAAATTCTAGTGTAAATACAGGAATTTAGAGCAAGGCCACAACTCTGGCAGAGGAGCCATTCATCCCTGTGGTACATTCCTAAATTTGATATTATAAATTAGAGACTGAAAATCCCGTTGTTACGGAGTTGCTTCTAGGAGACAGTTCAAAACCAGTAAGTAAGAGGAGCTAAGAAGCCAATGAGCCATGTATAGGAGTGATCAGGAAATCATCTGTGGAGCTTTCAGTACCCCAGCTGAACACCACTAGCTTAAAGAAAATTGGATAACCACTAACAACCCTAAGGTTGTATAAACCCAGAAAATTAACCTAACTTCCCCTTGAGTAATACTAAGTAAGTATCATTCTTTTACAAACAACTCAATATAAAGCAAGAACAGGAACATCCATCCTAGGGGCACATTTAAATGACTAAAACCACTAAAATGCCATATTATCTCCCTAACTCCAAAACCAAAGCTATAAAAATAGAATATGGTCTCTACAATCATTAGCATTCATAAAGCCTCAGTGTAGAGATATCCTGTTAAGAGATTTAGATCTCCTATTATGAAAGGTAAAAAGAACAGGAAGAATTTTTTTTTTAATTCCTGTACTGACAAACATGTTTTTTACTTATGTGGCACTCATTTGGATTTTCTCAATGAGCAAAAAGGAGAACTCAGTTCCTATCATGGGTTTCAAACGCTGAGCCTGATTCCTGCTGCTGAGAAAAGTAAATAGCTCACTTCCAATTCTAAATGAACTAGCTTCTTGAAATTATATCAATTCTCTAATGCTAAAAAGATTATTTCAAAAATGGTAACTAAATAACCACTTATAGCACCATTTGCAGTATACATTTTATAAAATAAGGGCTCTCTATTTTAAAATAGATCATGTTCAAGGCTGTTATGAGAATTGCATGATTTATTTAAAAATACTATATAAAAGCCAATATATATAATTTATACAAATATAAATGACAAGTCTGATCAAAATAACTACTTGAAAACACCTAGACATAAAATTCTGATCACATTTTCAGCAGCATGAGTTTATACCATGCTCTCTTCTTTTTTAAAATAAGTATTTAAGCACCTCTTTCAAGCACTAAAGATATGCCAGTCTTCAAAAATGTAGTGGAAAAGGGAAAAAAGTCACTGAGTAAACAATTACAATCAGTGCTCAGTGTTAAGACGTACCAGCTCCTATGAGACCAAGAAAGTACTCTCTAAGCAAGCAAGCAAGAAACAAGTATGTTTCTGCCTCCACCTGACGCATAAGGCCTGGCAAAGACCACGATGATGATATAAATTTTTAAGACAAGCCATGCCGACCTGAGTTTCAATTTGCTATTTATACATCTTCGTAAGGACTCCACATTTTTCTTTGTGGTGGTAAAAGTTAGCATGTTTATCTGTTTAAAATTTTTTTAAAGCTTTATCAATAGGTCAAGGTTTTTGATACCACCACTTTAATGTATCTAACCTCATAGTTTAAATCTAATTTAACTTAATAATATAAAGTAGTGGCTAACAGCATGCCTAGAGAGCCAGATTTGCATGTGACCCTGAGTTAATTACTGAGAAAGAGGGGGGAAATGAAGAGGGAGGGAACTAAATAAGAGTGCTTTCTCTAGGAGCTTAGACAAGTAACAAGTACATTTAAGAGTTGCTGGAAGCCCTCTTTTGCTGCTTTGTGGACCAGATGCCTAGAAGTATACAGTTGGCAGAGAGGAAAAAAACAAAAGTAATGTCCAGAACAGTCTCCACTGAGCCCCTAATTCCCATTCTGTTTCCAATTCCAGGATATATACGTGCACCACGTTTCATGAGATATTTTTCAATAAATTCTCCTTTTTCATCTAGTTCTTTTTCATCTAGTTCTCAATTACGTTTTGCTATTTGGAACTCAGAGTACTAAATCATAAAACATGTTTAAAGACCTAAAACATTCTCCAGAAATGTAAAATAACAAATTTTAAATGTACATATTAAGTACTAAACAAGCAAAGCCAGTTAAACAACAATCTTATACATTATATACATAAATGTACACAAACACTGTGTACATTGTTTTTTGTTTTGTGTTTGAAAATTTGGTAAAAAGCTTAACACCACAATATTCCATTTCTGTAATATTCTAAGTTATGTTTCCCTGTTTTTCTGATGTTTTTGCCTATTATCTTAGATAACCCCTGTGCTGACTCTTGCCTTCCTCACTTTTATGTGGTTGTTTTAGCAAGTCTATGTGCCCTGTAAGTTTTCTTTTCCCCAAAACCCGACTGAAAAAAAGATTTTTACAAGCAATAGGCAAACAGATTATTTCCCACGCATACTTCACATTTTTATGAGGTTAGGTTAATTCTATTTTTCAATTAATAACATGCAAGTAAGAGATTTTGAACTCAGCAATAAACATATAAAACCCCACATAAAAGCTAATAATTATAAAATGACCATCAGCATGAGACTGATTCCCCCAAGCAGCACTGACCAAGGCTGTGAATGTTTATTAGTAAACAGTTCAGCTACATATGTGGGGGGAGGGGTATTCTTTCTCTGAACTAAGTTTTACACATACACATACAGGTGCACGCACAGGCGCGCACACACACACAGTGTAAAATTTGGATTCAGTCAAAAAGTCAGCAGTTAAGGACCTAGAAGGCCACGTCTGGCCTTAAGGCTGCAGGTTCCCCACCCCTGTTGGCTGGCTATACTATACAACCTAGGTGTGTAGTAGGCTTGTGTCACTCTATGTTTGCACACAACAAATTCTCAGAAACTGTCCCCATCATTAAGCAACACATGGCTGTGTGTGTATATATATATACACATATATATATACACACACACACATACATACACATGACAGTTAGTGAACAGAACAAATATTTGCATTTCTTATAAACCAGGGTAATAGTACTTCGAACAGACCAATCTCTAAAAAAAAAAAATGCATTACTTTGATTTCACACTGTATTCATTAGTTGTAAGATACACAATCTGAAGTAAAATACACAATCTGAAATCAGAATTCATCTTACAATTAGGGTTGGCCAACTAGCATCAAATCAAATTTGTCATTGCTTGTAAATATGCAATCAGCAACAATAATTGCAGAATGGCGGTTAGCAACTTCAAAGGAAAACTCTGAAACAACAATGGCCCAGTCTTTAACCTCAGAACACCAAATAGTCAATGAGAAGGGGAACAGGAGGTAGAGAATCAGAGAAGTTTACTTTAGCATTAGTAAATGCTAAAGTAAAAAAAAAAAAAAAAAAATACGCTACTTCTACAACTGCAAAGTTGGCACCAATGGCTTTTAGTTTTTTTCTGGATTCTTTTAAGAAATGCCCCCTCCAATATTCTTCATGGCACATATATCAATGAAGAAACACACTGATAAGTCAAAAAGTGGTTCAGGCAAATACCAAATGTGAAAACTTTGGGGGACTACTTTAACCAATTTATTTCACTTACATTTTCTCATATAATGTAGTCTAGAAAAAAAACTAAATCTAAAAGTATAAGATAATAATTCTAAGTGATAAGAAAAAAAGTCAGTTTAATTAACAGCATTTTTCCTATTTTATCAGGGTACACAAAACATCTTATATTTGATGGTACATTAGATTCATTAAAATTCTGTAATTACAAAATGGTGAAAACTTTTCAAAAGTATACCACAAAACTCAGAGGCAATTTAGAAAGAATGACAATTTGACCAAAATTTTTATTTAAAGTCTGCTTACTGTGATTTTTGCCGATCAAAAATAAAAGCCACATAAATAGGTAAAAAAAAAAAAAAATTTGCAAACTCATATCACAATGGGCTAATTTCTCTAATCTATAAAAAACTCCTACAATCATTCCAAGACCCATCACCCAGTTAAGAATCATATATCAAGAACAAGTGCATGAAAAGAACGCCATTTGTCACCAACAAAATTCAAATTATAACCACAATGAGATACCACTACATTCCCACCCAAATAGCTGAAACTAAAAAGACTGACAAATACTGAGTGTTGGCAAAGATCTGGAGCAAACGAACTCTCAAACATTACTAGTGGAAGTACAGAGTGGAATAATACGACCACTCTGAGGAACTGTTACGGCAGTATCCAATAATAAACAGGCATACACTTACACCCTATTACTCATCAATTCCATTTCTAATACACCAAAAAGATGTTAGATACTTTAGAATGTTCACAGGAGTACTACTCAGAATAGCCCAAAGCTGAAAAACCTAATGTCTGTCCATTAACAATGAAGAACAGTACAATTATATTCATGTGCATATATCAATAAAAAAGAAACTCCTGCTCGATACAATAGCTGACAACACACAGATTTACGTGGCCAGTCTCTAGTGGACACAGGTCAATACAGTGGTTACCTTTATGGGGAGATACTGACTGGGAGAAAGCACAAGGGAGGCACCCAGAAGACATGAAATGTTCCATATCTGGATCTTGCTTATTAGTTAGTGACATGGGTGTGTAACATGTTAAAAAAATCAAGGACACAACTAATTTATGTTAACAGAAACTAGAAAAGTGATTTCCTTAGGTGGAAAGAAGAGGAAACTAAATAAAAACAGGGCCTGGGAGAACTTTCTGGGTGATGGAAATGTTCTAAATCTTGACTGGAGTGGGTTACATGGTCACACAAAGTTGTCAAAACTCACCAAAATTGTACACCTAACATCTGTGTCCATTTTACTGGAAGAAAATTATACCTCAATTAAAAGAAAGTTTACTGAGTTATACATTTAAAAGTATGTACTTTACCTTATGTAAATTATACCACAATAAAAAATGGTGGAAGAGACCAAAATAAACTAGTCCACTAAAAAGAAATGACTCAAATGTATGATGATTCAAATATATGAAGATACTCAGCCTCATTCAAAATAAAAACAAATTAGGAGGACACTAAAATAATACCTTTACTATTAGATTAGCAAAGAGGAAAACATTTGGTAACAACACTATGTTGGCAAGAAGGCAAGAAAAGAGACGCATAGCAGGAGTGTAAACTGATACAACCTCTGTGAAGTCAGTCTGGCAGCTATCCCAATTTATTACAAATGCACATATCCTTATACCCAGCAATTCTACTTCTTTACCATGCAGATATTGTTTCATGAATAGGAAAAAATATATATACCAAGGTTATTCACTGCAACATTGTAATAGCAATAGACTGAAGCAACTGAAATATCACTCAACTGAGGATCCAGTTAAGTAAATTATAGAATACCCATACAATAAAATGCCTTGAAGCCATTAAAAAAAAAAAAAGGAAAGCTCTTCGTGTTGATGTGAAAAGATGTAAAATACATATGGTAAAAACAGCAAGATACAGCAAAGCGACTAACTAGTACCCCATCATTTGCGTTTAAACAATACAGGTGGTCCTCTACTTACAGATGGAGATATCATAAGTCCCTAAGACCGTCGTTAGGTCAGATTTGTATGGAATTCGGATCCCTGATGAACAGTACATATGTAGTAATAACAATAATAGCAACACTATAATGGTTCCTATATGGTAATAATAACACAGTGAAATACTGTAATAATAACACCCCTGTACTAAGTTACAGAAACCACTGTGCTTGCTATTTTAATTCAAACAAACAGAACATAAAAACAAACTCATACAAAAACTTTAGATAGGAGATAGGAGAAACTTCAAAACAATATTAAAGGTTAACACTCACCTAATGTTGCATCAACACTAGGCTAATAGGAATGTTACGCTTATTTTGATCTTCTAACCAAATCAATAATAACCTTTCCATTTCAATAATTAATCCACTGTGCTGCTTAGTAATAATTGATGCTTTCATTGGAGCACTGCCTTTCACATGTACCATTATTCTCACTTTATCCTTTATAATTGTTCCAATGCTCAGCGACTGAAGCCTAATGCTTTCCCAATGAATGATGGTGTCTGGCCTTTCTCCCAATGCTTAATTATTTCTACTTCTGCTTCCATTTTGATCACCTTTCTCTTCGCTGAAGGCTCACCTGGACTTGCAGTGGACTTCTGCTTTGGAGGCATGGTCATAAGTGTAAACATAAACTCACAAAATCAAATAAAAAAGTTAAGACCAAGGTGATGCTGTGTGTAAGCAACCATATAAACAATGAAACTAGCGCTAGCATAAAGATGCTGCACCAATGAACCACTTAAGCCATGCAGATCTGTTTACATGCACGGAAGAAACTAGTTCCCAAATTATTAATTTTTTAATTATAAATTATCCTTTGGGAGCCCATTCATAGGTACGGAATGCCTTAACTTGGGTCGTCCATAACCCGGAGACTGCCTATACTGGGGAAACGGTATAAAGCATATAATTATTTCTATATATATAATATATCTCTGGAGGGATACAGAGAAAACTGATGACACTGGTTGGCTCCAGGAAAGTAACTTAGTGGCTACGGAGCGGGGATACAGGGGAAGAAAGAGTATGTCTGAATTTTGAGCAATGTGAATATATTACCTAGTCAATAAATCTTTTTTGATGCAGTTATCAACTTCAATTCCTCTATATCATTTGCTATACACACAGATACACTTGCATAAATGTATAATGATCATAGATTCCTCCAAAAAAGTACTGAAATCTGAATTACACAAGGTTTATTGATTTATATTTAATTCATAAAAAGTATCAATAGTCTGAATTTGTTATTACAACTGAACAGTAAAAATGGAGCACTACTTACTTTGCCCAAGCATGAAAAAAGATATGTACCTTTACTCCCCCAAATATATTCTTAATATGTTCCTGAAAAAAATTATTTTTCTTTGATCAGAGAATTATTAGCAACAAATCAACTACAGAGACGGCCAAGTAGATTATATACCCCCCTCAACCCCATCCTATCTTGTACATGCATATACTCAGAAATACGCCTTAAAATAATTAAAATAATATTTCTAAAACCCTTGTTCCAGAGTTGAGCAAATTTCATCATTGTGCCTCGGTGAGTTAAGGCTCTCTGACTTGACGTAGAAAATCATTCATGTTTAAAACTATTACAATGTTTGCTATCAGAATATTCCTTCCTGCGAGGACCCCAAAGAGGCCCCTAAATTGTTAAAACCTGGATGGCTTCTTTTACATATCACCCCCTATTTGAAGATTACTTTTAATTTTTAACCCTATGTCTTCTGAAGCTGGGCTGCATATAGATTATGAACTACAAGACTATGGTGTCTCTAAATTTTAAATACTCTATAGCATTATAAATATATTTTGACTTTAAAATATTTTCAAACATATTTTAGGGTTTGTTGGAGAGTTTCCTTTTTTGAATTTTTTTTACAATGGCAAAAAAAAAGTACACTGATAGCATAATTTTAGTTACCTTAATGCGTGCCTCCCTTTTAGTACCTAAAAATTTGTTATGAGTACCAGCTAATGCAATAAGAAAATGATAGATGAGGGCCAGGTGTGGTGGCTCATGCCTGTAATCCTAGCACTCTAGGAGGCAGAGGCAGGAGGATCATTTGAGCTCAGGAGTTTGAAACCAGCCTCAGCAAGAGTGAGACCCCATCTCTACTAAAAATAGAAAGAAATTAGCCAGATAACTAAAAATAGAAAAAATTAGCCGGGCATGGTGGTGCATGCCTGTAGTCCCAGCTACCTGGGAGACTGAGGCAGGAGGACTGCTTGAGCCCAGAAGTTTGAGGTTGCTGTGAGCTAGCTGACGCCATGGCACTCTAGCCCAGGCAACAGAGTGAGACTCTGTCTCAAAAAATAGTTAAAAAAAAAAAAAAGAAAAAGAAAAAGCTGATGTACAACACATACACGCCAACACTGACACCTTGTAAAATCCATATGAAGACATTACTTCCTGAATTAGAATAAAAATATGTTGTGAGTCCAATAAAAGAAATCCACGGCTTCTCAGAGAAATGGCTGATTCTAGGGCTGGGGAAGAGAAAACACAAGACGTATCTGGATCATCTTGTTGTGTCAAAGTAAGAAAGTGGTTAAAAAAAAAATCAAAGGGCAGGGCATGCTGAAAGGACATAGGAGTCAGCCTGAAAGGGGTTCCAGGAGCCAAAGCTGGGACAACAGCAAGTAGTGATAAAATGAAATCATGACCCAAAGAACAAAATAAATATCCACAGGTCCACACTGACATAAATAATTAAATGAGTAAATAAGAAAAAAAAGGAGAAAAGGAACAAATCTTATGTACAGAAAAGAATCCAATTAAAGCATGTATAAGGAATGAGGAAAGTAGAAAATCACCTTTAGAAAAACCACAGTAATCACTACTCCAGACAAGATCCATCGATGAATGCTGAAATTATTAGGTAAATCTTTCAAGAAAAAAAAAAAAGGCTATCTGCATAGCCTCAAAGTATTTCTCAAAAGTTATCTCCCAAAGTATCTTAATTACCATGGTAGTTTAAACATGTCCACAAATTCTTCGCTACTCTTCCTCTAGGAAGTAGAACTTAATGTCCTTCACCTTGAATGCGGGCTAGACTTAGTGGACTCATTTCTAATGAACAGAGGATGGAAGGTGGAAAACAGTAATTTGACAGTGAAGAAACCTGGAACACATGACCTTAACCAAGTGATCATGGTTAACATTACCAGTAGTAAGACATATCGATATGTACCCTCCCCCCATGATATGATGCGATGGGACAGGTACATCACATCTATGGTATTCTTCCCAAGTACACATAACCTCAGTCTAATCATTACAAATATAAGATAAACCAATACTCTTCAAAAATGTCAAGGTCATGAAAAAGAGGAAACACTGAGGAACTGTCAGATCAGAGGAGACTAAGGACACAACTAAATGCAACACGGGATCCTGGAACAGAAAAAAAGACATTTGTGGAAAAAACTGAGGAAATTCAAATAAAACCTGTAATTTAGTTGAGCACTGTATCAATGTTAACTTAGGTTTGAGAAATTAAGTGAAGCATGGGAACTTTGTACTATCTTTAAAACGTTCTTTTTGTTAAATCTAAAGTTATTACAAATAGTTTTATAAAATTAATATTTATATAATTTTAATCAATTGTATACTTAATCTAGATGAAATCTCTATTATCAAACTGAGATTCTAGTAACATTTACATTAATGTAAAACCTTTAGAAAAGTTTCACAAATACATGAAAAAGTGGCTAACCAGAAATCCAATGCAAATTACACCCACTAGAAAATTCATGAACTTGTAATACCGTATCAATCTATCTTTCTTGTGACCATTATCAAATAAGTATCTAATTTAATTATCCCTTGGTTAAGGTATCATAATGACAAGAAACTCTGCATTCTCAATGGCAATTTCCCATTCTTCAACCTACTGGCTTAGCTTTTGTCCATTAATTATTCAGATAGCAAATTAATTCCCCATCACCACAAACTCCCAATCTTCATACTCCCATTCCCCAGAAAATGAGCAGTAGCAAGCCAGAGAGAAAGAAAACTTGTATGCTTAACTCTTTTCAATTTTATTCTCTCCTTAACTTCCATTTGCTTTTTTACAGAATTCAGAAACATGGACCAATTTGCAATACTCCCACAAGTCAGTGGCATCACTTACACTACCCACTCAGCTCTCGCCCCTCTGTCCAGAGCTCAGCCCCTTCCCTCCTAAGCCCTCATCTCATGCTCCATGCACTACATCCAGGGTTGAAACATAATCCTGCTGTTCTGCTTAAAATCTTTCACTAGTTCCCTGTCACAGAAGAACTTCAAAACTCCTTAGCACAAGATGTCACTTTATGATACCAACCCTGCTTACCTTTCTGGCTCCTTTCTTATCAGTTTCCCACTTAGAAACCATACTAGACAGAAACCAAACTGCCAGAAAAGACCAAGCTGTTGGGCATCTTTATGCCCTGTTTCCCTCTCCTTCTCCTTCACACATTGTTTTTTATTGTAAATTATCATAATGTATGCAAATTCTCAATTAGTAGTTAATATGAACAGCTCTTGAAACTTATTTTAGTATTTAAAAAATTATAAATGTGAACAGCATGTTCTCATAGTACTTAACAAATATATTTTCAGTGCACAATTTCTAAAACATGCAGTACACAGCAAATTAAAAGCTTAGCTGTTGAAGAACTGCCTTTGACATGCAGGAATCATACCATGAAAACAAGGGTATTAAAGGGAAAAAAATCATTCTCGAAAATGTATTTGGTGATAGTTTCTCTCCCATGAAATGGGATGTAATAAATGCACCTGAACTTACAAGATTAACAAATGTGATAGAATTTTCTTCTTCAGATATCTAAAAAATATTTTGAGACTAATTTGCTCAAAATTGAGAAGGTGTCTGAGAAAAGTAAAATGTTTTAAGAAAAATCAGATCAGACAAAGATCAATATTGTACATTTTCCATGTAATCTGGCTGAACACGTTTAATTTTTTAATTATATATGCTGTCATAGGTTAAAGAGCATTAGAGCCAGAAGAAGCCTTTAAGAGACTCAATCCAACGTTTTAAAAAAGAAGCAACTCAAGTACAGAAAAATTAATCTCTCTTAGGTTACAAAAGGCTTCTTTCTACATGGCTACCCATTTTCTTATTTTGGTTACCTGAGGAAGCATTGTTTAAAATAATAAATTGCTCAGAATATGTAACTTGTTAATTTTGTTACACACTAAAATTATTTAAATGTCTGCTTAGGATAAAGGTGGTTATCTTCCTCAGAGATTAAAATATCCCCTAAATTTGGATAATGAACCTGTTGATAATTTCCTAACAAGGACCTTCAAATATCAGATTCCATTAGCTGTTAAAATTAGCAGAAATAATGTTAAAAAGAAAACCAAAATCAACAGCATCAATTTTTTACTATGTATCTCATTTTGAGAGGACAAATTCATTTCAACACCCATATTAGCTATAGACAGAGTACATAAAATTACAATGACTATGACATGAGGGACCTCAATTTTTCGTTTTAAAAATGGATTTTGTAATTGAAAAGGTTGGGAACCACAGATCAAGAGGTGTCATTTCTAGTTAAAAGAGAATTTAAGTGACACTTAACCATGGATTAAAGGCATAACTTTCCCAACTACAAATGGACATACATTTTGGCAAGGGTGATGGTCTTTCTGGCAGCTCCCTTGTTTACTCAACTGTTACATCCACTGCTCTTCTCCTCTTCCAGGGATTTGGTCATAGTTTTTGTTTGTTTGTTTGTTTGTTTGAGACAGGGTCTTGCTCTGTTGCCCAGGGTAGAATGCAGTGGCATCATTATAGGTCACTACAACCTCAAACTCCTGGGCTCAAGCAATCCTCCTGCCTCAGCTTTTTATTTTTTGTAGAGATGGAGTCTCACTATGTTGCTCAGGCTGGTCTCAAACTGCTGCCTCAAGTGATCCTCCCACCTCAGCCTCCCGAAGTGCTGGGATAACAGGCATGAGCAACCGCGCCTGGCCTACAGCCATATGACCGTGGTAGGCACCTTCCCAAACCAAACTGATCAGAGACCTTCAAGAATTTTCCAAATGAAATAAAGAAGTCTCTACGGCAGAGAGAAACAGAAGATAAAAATTCAGGCACTGTCAAGTTATGTTTCCACCATGTAAAAAAAGCCAATCTATTATGAGAGAATGAAACCAACTTATTAACACAACAGCAAGGCTGTTTGACAGACATTACTGGTAGCGTTCAAATGGGTCTGGTTCTGGTTGTTCCTAAAGCCCAGCTGACTCAATGCTCTTACCAAAGTTGACTTCTTCAATCCACTTTAGGATTCCATATGCCAATGAATCCCCTTTTTGGCTTAAGCCAAAAATTTGAATTGGGTTTTGATCATACCACTAAGAATTCTGACTCAGACACCAACTTTTAGGAAATTGATCATGATAAATCAAGACACTATCACAGGTAAATATAACTAAAAGCAAACTATAAAAATCTCCTGAACCTGAATTTAAATATAAATGGGGGTATCTGGCCCTCATCTTATTACTTGAATAATGACATACATATCTTTAACTTAAAAAAAAATTAACTTCTTAAATCTAGCATTTACGATTAGCCCAAAGGACATACTCAGACTTGTTCATCAACTAGCCATCCTTTTTACCTGTTTTTTCCATATTGATTCACATGTGAATACATTCCTCCAAGCAAAGCAAACAGTACTCACATATGTCCCTGGGCATCCTCATTTAAATACTAATTTAGTAAAGCCCCTTCTGACCTTACCCTAAATGTTGACCTTTTAATCAATTATTTCCAGTATTCTATCCTAAAGATGAGCCAGTTTAAGGCTACCAGCTAGTCATGAAAACAATCCTAAGACAACAATTCACTCAAATATTTACTAAGCACCTGCCAGGTCCTGTTCAGGGTAATGGAAACAGGCTGACAAATAAGACAGAGCCCATCCCTGTTCTCATGGAGTTTAAATTGCAGAGGGAAGTAAAACAAACAAAACAAAAAAACTCAGCAATCAAGGATATTTCAGAGAGAGACAAGTGCAATGTGGAGAATAAGGATCTTGTGACTGAAAATGACTGGGGGTTGGCAGCTATTTCACTGTAACCTCTCTGAGGTGGTGGCCTTGGAACTAAGATCTGAATAATATAAAAGAATCAGCTATATGACAATCTCAGAGCAGAGCATGAGGCAAAGAACAAAGCAATTAAGACCGTAAGACAGGAACAAGCTTGTCAGTGGGTGTGGAGCTGGTATGGCTGGGCACAGGGAACAAGCGTGCTGTGAAATAAGGTTTGTGAGGTGGCTAGGGGCCGGATCACATGACAGGGGCTAGGGGAAGAGGGACCCTCAGAGACTAAGGAAAGATGTTTGAATTTTACATTGTTATTGAAAACCCTTTTGAGGAAGGGGAAAGGGAAGGAAAATGACGTTTACTGAGCATCTTATATGATGCCAGACAAAATATATATAAACGTTTCCCCTGTGCATTCTATTTAATATAAAACGATACACACATCTGTGAAAAACTTTTTATGAAAAGTCACATGCTAAAAGTAATAGGCACTTTATGAGAAAAAACACAAGGTTATGGGAGACAAGCAAAACTTATGCCACTTTGTAATCAAAACATTAACAAAAGCAATTAACAATCCAAATAAAAATGCTATTAAAATTTGTTACTGTTAAGTTTCTAATAAATAATTACAATAAATATACAATTTTCGGCCAGATGTGCTGGCTGATGCCTGTAATCCTAGCACCCTGGGAGACTAAGGCAGGAGGATTGCTTGAGGCCAGGAGTTCAAGACCAGCCTGGGCAACAGAGCAAAACCTCCCCTCTATAAAAAAAAAAAAAAAAAAAAATTAACCAGGTGCGGTGGTACCTGCCCAGGGTGGGGAACCTGCGGCTTTCTGACTTCAAGATTGTTCTTTTTTAAGCACCAAAGGAGGCAAGAAAAGCTTCATCTTTCTTTGCTGCACCTCTTTTAATAAAAGGATTTGTTTTATAAAATTTGAATTCAGTCAAAAGGCTGTATTTAAGGAAGTAAAAGGCCACAGGTTCCCCTGCTGGAACTGAGGCAGGCAAGAGGATCCCCTAAACCCAGGAGTTCTATGATGACACCACTGCACTCCAGCCTCAGTGACAGAGTAAGACCCTGTCTACAAAAAAAAATACACATACACACAACTCTGGGGGAAAGAAGCATAAGAGGATGTAAGGAACACTTGAGGCAGCTGAACAACACATAGGCAAAATGCACAGAGATCAGAGAGAACCACACAAGCCCTTCCAAAAACTTCCAAGACCAAAAACATGGCCAAACTAAGCCCAAAGGAAAAACTCAAGAGTGATTACTGTGGCTTGCTGCATTCAGCTCTTAGTGTACTTTGAGCTCAGCTGTTGCTACTTGGTGCAAAATGTGAATATGCTGGGGAAAATGACGTATGAACCAGAGCAAATTTCCTCATTATACTGGCATAATTCCCCTATTTACCAATCACACAAGAGCCCATTCAGGATGTGAACACACAATGGAGCACAAGTATTCTTTTTAACATATGCTATCTTTTTTAATCAAAATTAGATCCCAGGTCGGGCACAGTGGGTCATGCCTGTAATCCTGGCACTCTGGGAGGCCAAGGCAGGAGGCTCACTGGAGGCCAGGAGTTCAAGACCAGCCGAAGTAAGCAAGAGTGAGAAAGACACACACACACACACACACACACACACACACACACACACACACACACATACACACACGTCTCTACAAAAAAACAGAAAAATTAGCTGGGTGTGGTGGTGCATGCCTATAGTCCCAGCTACTTGGGAGGCTAAGGCAGGAGGATGGTATGAGCCCAGGAGTTTGAGGTTGCAGTGAGCTATGATGATACCACTGCGTTCTAGTCTGGGTGACAGAACAAGACAGTCTCAAAAATAAATAAAATTAAAAATATATATATTCTAATTAGATCCTTATGAGCTAAGTATTTGACATTTTAAAAATAAAAGAACTGAAGTTCAAGAAAGGCAAGTAAAATGTATGCAAACCCAGGGATTGAAGCAAAAGATGCAGAATTTACTCCCTGAAACTTTTTTTCCCCACTATTCACACTGTCAACTACTCTTCAGAGGGCTTCAAATCATGACCTTCAAATTATACTGTGTCCATTCATCATAATATTTATCAAAAGACCACTACTACTCACACTTTCAAAAAAATAAAAAAAGGCCACTTTTCCTGTTATTACCAGTTCTCACTTGTAGGAAGTCATTTCTATGTTGATTTGTCAGACCAAACCAATAACCAAACAATGTACCTACTAGCAAAACACACAAGTCATCTAGAAGAAAACACAAGAAAGGCAACCAGATAAAATAAGGCAACCAGATTCACCAGCATATGTGACCCAAAAAAGGGAACAAACCAAATAGAGAAGCAACGAATTAGAAAACATACCCACATATTAATGTAAGAAGCAGAGAGCCCAGAGATAAAAAAGATTAGGTGTCTGCTTGAACAAAAGCACTCCCCTGCAGGCAATAAACAAAGAGTAAAAAAGGGAAAACCCCCAGTACCTTAATCCATTCTCCCATTTAATAGTACCTTGTCTGTTTAAATAACATTCAAAGGAAAGCAGAAATATTAACCTTTTAAATATTACTATCCTTGTCATTTTTTTTAATCTGCTAATGAATTTTTAAAACTTTTAAGTAATTTTTAGAATATTCCTGAAATATTGTGGCTTTCACTTTAGTTCAAAGTTTTAAAATTGAAAATCCCATCTTCCCTGACAGCAAATTCTGTCAAGTACCTCCCTTCTGACAAAAGGGTCATCTTTTACTCTGGAAGGCTTCAAATGATACTAGAAGCAAATCTACCAAGACCTCTTATCCCCAACCTCTACTCCAAGTATCCAAGATCATCCTAGATATTTTCATCAATAGATAGAAGTACAGGATGTTGCCCTGGCTCACCTGACAACTCCATGTTACCATCACCTACCCCTATTTCTTCCAACTCTAAACCTCCTCTATCTTCCAACTGTCTTGTCACAACTCATCACCATTAAATGAAAATCTGCTGCCACTGCCAGCCTACACTCAACAGTAGAAACACAGGAAGAAAGTACAAGATGTTCCCATGCTAGATTGTGAGCAGCGGTAGATCAGGAGAGGAGTTCAGAATTAAGAGTCAATTTGGGCCAAAGAATCACTTGTGCAGTAATGGCTGGTTTAAAGAGACAAAGGTATATAGCCTACACACCCTTCAAGCTCTGAGGGAAAGCCACAAAGAGGAGGGCATAAGCAGACGTACGGAGTGACCCCACCTGCTAAGACCAACAACCAGGAATAAAAGTCAGCCAAGAATGGCATACCAGTAATCAGGTAAAATAAGGGTTCAAATTTGGGGCAGGGTTGGAGGTGGAGAGAAATAAGAAGGAATAGACCACAAAGAGTACATGAGTATCAGGAACAAGTGGACAAGTCCACACAATTAGGGTTTATCTGCTCATGTCAAGTCAAGGTCTTTGTCTCTTTTACCCAGGTTTTGAGCACATCCCTTGCTTCCCCTTGCAAGTCCACACTGCTCCCCAGCCAAAAAAGATTCTGGAGATGCCAAAAACCACAGGATGCTAGGTTACCAAGCAGTCCCCCTCACAATTCTTACATTAGGAACACAATGAGTTCAAGGGGCAATGAATTTGTGAAACTGCATGAATCTCTTTTCTAGTTTTGTATATATATGTGAATCATCCTCAAAGAGGCAAGGTTCTATTGTACCAGGAAACCTATACCTCAGTCAGAGAGCCTCATGGGATCCAACTCAACATGAACAGAAAATCTACAGCGTGCCAGGCACTGGACCGGTGCTGAGGATAAATACGAGTGACAGACAACTGTCCTTAAGAAAGGACCTACCTAGTGAAAGAAGAGTCAACAAAATACTTCTCAACCAAGGAGAAATCTGTGCCAGAAACAGGTGACTAGTGGTTACAGGCTTAGATGTTAATTTATAATTATCATAGAAAGGGGGTTCATCTTCAACCAAATAGCATAACTTCATGTAGACAAGTTAATTTTTATCTAAAATAGTGTAAAATAATTATTCAAATTTCTTCTCTATTGGGATGTAAGAAACTTAATGTAACAGTCATCCCTCTGTTAATAATTACTACCCTCTATGAGACGCATTCAGGGTTTTTAATCCAGAGCTGTTTGGAGATTTCCCCTCCAAAAAAAAGTTTACATTTAATAGCGATCGAAATTCCTTATCATTTGTTCCTTACTTCTTATGTATGCCCTACAAAATTAAGACACCCAGAACTTCAGAATCCTGATATAGCCTCAGCATACCACCTAAAAACATTAGCACGAATAAATGTGACTTTATCTATGCTCAATCACTCAGAATGTCAATTTGCTTCTCATTCTGAGTACTGATTCTAAATCCATAAAGGTAGAAAATTATAAATCTATACTCCTTTAAACTAGCATTTCCTAAATTCATTGAATAATAAAATTATTTTTAAATAATAAAATGAATTTATAGGCCGGGCGTGGTGGCTCACGCCTATAATCCTAGCACTCTGGGAGGCCGAGGCAGGCGGATCATTTGAGTTCAGGAGTTCGAGACCAGCCTGAGCAAGAGCAAGACTCGGTCGCTACTAAAAAAATAGAAAGAAATTAGCTGGACAACTAAAAATATATATATAAAAAATTAGCCAGGCATGGTGGCGCATGCCTGTAGTCCCAGCTACTTGGGAGGCTGAGGCAGGAGGATTGCTTGAGACCAGGAGTTTGAGGTTGCTGTGAGGTAGGCTGACACCACGGCACTCTAGCCCGAGCAACAGAATGAGATTCCGTCTCAAAAAAAAAAAAAAATCAATTTATAGGTTTATAAAAGCAGTTTTTAAATGAAAAAGAATAAGAGTATAGAAAATCAGTGTGTATCAGGTAGTAAAGCAATTATTAGTTCCTGAAAACTTTTATTTCAGTTATTTTTATATGTATACATATCCTATGCTGTGCAATATATATTTTTAGTGAGAGTTCATGTCAAAGTTTCCATAAAATGTAGCATGTGATATTTAAAGTGAATGATCCAGCCAGGCACAGTGGCTCACGCTTGTAATCCCAGCATTTTGGGAGACTGAGGTGGAAGGACTGCTTGAGGCCAGGAGTTCAAGATCAGCCTGGGCAATATATCGAGCCCCCATCTCTATTAAAATAACATAACATAACATAACATAACATAACATAACATAACATAACATAACATAAAATAAAATAAAATAAAATAAAATAAAATAAAATAAAATAAAATGACTGATACAAGCAGTAGCCACTGACAACCAGAGCAGTGTTTCACCTCCTAGAGACCAGAGAAAAGGAGTAGCGATTCCATCCCAGATACCAAAAAGACTTTTATTTTCTAAGAACGGTAGCAACTTTTTTCCTTGAAACATCTTATCAAAATGTGACCAAATTCAATATGAAATATTACTGCAAAAATACACACATACACACACATATATCAGACACATAACAAAGCTCCATAATACACATTCTCATTCTAGAGTAAGCAAGAAAAGCTCATTCACCAAATGTAGTCCTAGCCTTCTGAAATGGAAATTCTAACCATCCCATCTCTGCAGTTGCACAGTAAGCCATGACAGATTTACAGAATAAGCTGTCAGGATGGGTGTCACTTTTCTGCCTCTCTCTACAGCTGTTGCTGCTGCAGCTAACAAAGGTCACCAATGGCAGACTGCATTTATTGGGTACTTCCTATGTGCCGGGCCTTATGCTAATTGCTTTACATATGCACTCCCATTTCGATCCTCACAACTGCTCAATGGAGAAAGTATTAATTACCCTTTATTCCTATTTTTCAGATGTGGAAACCAACTGGAATGATTATGAATTTCCCAAAGTCATATGACGAAGCACAAGTAACAGGATTCAAACCAGGTATGCCCAGCTCCAGCTCTTCATCAACATAACATCCTAGAGTAAGAGCTGACTGCCAAAGATGAGACACAGACTGTACCTACCTAGTCTCCTGCTACCTGCTGAGAGGGCCACTGCCCTCAGGGAAGGCTAGGGTAAAGTCCCAGTACAGCAGAATTAAATGCACAAAAACAGGTGCTTCCTTTCCTTGAGGTTGCTCTAGATGATGTTGAAAATGAGCAAAACTAGAAGGCAAGCCCCTTTACTGGCAAACCAGCCAAAGAAAAATTACAAATGACACCCACTGCAACCAAAAATAGAATCAAAATGTAATGTATCTGTCTCCTTGGAGTCAACAATGCATACATATAGGTTCATAAGTCACAAACGGATCTGTGCAATATCAGAATCCATAGTTCCACAAATACCAGTGTACCAAAGACTATCATAATTATTAAAATCAACTACTGTACTATGAGAACCCCAATTTTCACCTGACATCCAAACTCTTGGCAAAGCAATACCTTTGAAATAAGATAACAGTTACATACTTCCAGATAATCAAAACCTCCTCTTAAAGTCTGCATTAAATTTCTAATTGTCAGGGTTGAACAGGATTCAAAAATCACCAGTTCACCACTGGTGTGATGACACGGTCATGAAATAGAACCAACTCTTTTTAATCATACAAGTACTCTAATTCTGAAAATAAATACTGGAAATAAAAACAGGCGTTTCTATTAAAAGAAATAGAAAGATTAAAAATTCTTAACTCAATGCCTTAATTTTTCAATCACTATTTTTTTTAAAAATGGTAATACAAACATATTCAAACAACTCAAAAGGTTATACATGAAAATAAGTCTCTCACACATCTGATGATATATTAATAACTTGCCCATCCCAACCCTTCTCATGATACCACTGTAAATAGTTTCTTCCATATCTTTCTAGGGTCACTCTAAGCACACACAAGTGTATACACATAGTACTGTGGGTCCTCCTTTCCATTCTTCTCTCCCTTTTTAAGTCAAAGCAACAGCAGACTATACAGAATTTTCTGCCCCCTTTTTTTTCCTTTAAACGTATCTTTGAGAAAATTCTTTAAATATTAACAACAAAGTAATAAACAACAAATCTAAAACTATAAAGGAACAATTCACACAAAAATCTCTCACCAGGTGTCAAAACTGGTGACCTCTGCTGGCAGGACATAAGGAAGTCCAAGGTCAAACATGTATCCCCATGAAGGTTTTCTGTTTTTTGGTTCCCCCACTCCCTCCACAAGATTGGGAAAACTCTATTTTGCTGATACAATTACAGATTGCACTCCTAACCGCAGTCTATGATCTTACAAATATACATCTCTTACTAAAGACGATAAAGAAAGGTGATTTAAAGAAAACCCACCATTTTACTAGAGGAAAAATTTTAAGCATATATCATATTGCATTTTTTATACAAAAAGGTGCAAAAGAACATTGTTACAGCTATAAATAGTATCTTAAAATCTGCACATTTATGATGAGTCCCATTCCATAAAAGGATAATTACACAGAAAAAGAAAAGATATTAAGGAAATTCATTATCTATTCCCATTACCTTATTTCAGAAACCCAAAGTAGATGATTCAATTGCCTTACACTGTGAGTTACTGATACACGATAGCCACTAAACAGAAATGGAACAAGATTAGTATACACTTTATCCAATTAGCCTGCTCAAATTAAAGGGAAAGTATAAAACACCTCTACTTAACCCACAAGCTGGTTCTATTCACAGGTGATGGTAGCCACCAAAATATGCTATAACCATAACATGTCTTGCAAGGCATTTGCTTATGTTAATGTCAAGTACTTCCCAGACTATTATTACATATAAGGCTATAGATTTTTAGTCCTTAAATACTATAAGAAAATTTTCCACAGATTCCCTTCAAAAATCATAAAATTATATAATAGAATCTTAGAATTTTAATACAAGAATTGAAGTATTGAGTATACTCATTCAAGTACTGAGCAAATAAACTTTAGATATTTCATCTGATCATATTAATATACATTTACAGAAGCTAAATAACTTAACCATGCAAAAAATGATTTTAAAAAACTGTTTGCTTAATATTGGATCCATGTTAGAACACTACCCACCATTCAAGTATTAAATAGATACATAGTAAGAACAAAAATGCGAACATCCATTTAAAAACTGAGTCACTGATTGCCTCTTTACAATACCCTACCCTACAGTGTGCTGAAAAGAACACAAATAAGAGAGAGAGAAGGTAGGAAAAGCACTGATTGATACCACTTCTGATCTCAAAATAGACTGACATCTACTTCCTAAAAAATAAAAACAATAAAAATCTTTACTGTTTTAAGGTAATGAAAAATTTTAAACTTTTTTATTTAAAAAAAAAAGTTTGAGAGTCCAGTATAACTTCATATAAAGAAGAGTTATTTTGCTAAGATTCTGGAATGACCACCTTTAACCCTTGTTCCTCAAGTTCTCTTCTGTTTTTAAATTCTATCTCTTGAAAGAAACCTTTAATAGATAAAGGGGAAAAGAGGTGGCAAACTCCACCATTTAACTGATCATTTTAAACATTTATCCTTCGCTCATTCCTCAAACCTATTCATTTCACATAAACCTTTTCCTTAATCTGGGTACTTTCTATGTTTACTGAAATTTAATTATTGACCTTTCAGCATGACCCTCAGTTTGATTGTTAACCAATTCTGGGTTACAAATCTAAGCTCTCGGAAAGCAGGGTAACATCCAACTCATTTTGTTTGACGAAAATCATTCAGAAAAGCTTACATTTTAAAACTATAAATATTTAAAATTTTGAAAGGATATAACACCAAATTAGTTGCCTTTAGAGTCAATTACCCTGGTTAGTTGAAACTAATATAGCAGAACCTTACCATGAAAACCTGTTGAAGGGAGATGGTTAAGATGACATTCTTCTGCTAGATCAAACCCTTCACACCTTGCAAAAGATACACCCTATGCTGAACACTGTTACATATATAGTAATGGTGCAAATGAAACTCCAATGTGGTCAGAACGCTGTAACAGAGTGAGAGCTAAAAACACAGATACACTACTGAGAAAATAATGAGCAAAAAAGCCTGAGAAATTTAAAAAGTCCAAAATCTTCATACCTGCCACACAGATAATCAACTAAAGTCAACTTAGGGTGACACGATTCCTAACTAGACTAGGTTTTCCCCACAATAGTCTTGCTACTAATCCAGAATTTTTCTTCTAGTTTTTTTCTTCTTTGTCAACTCTGGCAGCATTAACATTCAAATGAACAGTTAAACGTGACTACAGTACACCTAAACCTTGAAGGCCTAATCCAAAAAGGAGATTCTGCCACATCAAGGACGGGTGCACTGGGTGGACTGGAACTGTCATCACTCTCATTTAACATGGGCCCTTGTAAAACTAACCCATTTTAACATGAAAATGGTATTATTTGAGCTCTTGATACAAAAACTAAGAACTCTGATAAATATTAGAAGGAAAAAGGTCCTTCCCTTTAAGAAATGTAACACGTGGTTGCAGTGAGTTGACAAATACAAAACAATAAATGGTTAGGCAGTTTGTGATATTCATTGTATGCAATAGAATTGCAGAGAAGAAATAATCCTGAGTCAAGATGGCCAAGAGAGGCTTCATGGAAGAAATGAGACTGAAACGAGGCTATGAAAAGGACAAAGGGAAGGAATACCATGCGCAAAAGCAGAGAAGTAATGAGTATGGCAAAACTGCAGTATTTGAGAGGCAGGCAAGAATCCCAGTTGGGGAAGAGTGGGAAATTAAGCTGAATAGGTAGAATGGAGCCTTAAAAGCCAGACCAGGGCATATGAACTCAATCCAATTGGCAAAGAGAATCCATTATGAGTTCTCCAGCAAGAAAACTGACACGATGAAACCAGTATTTTAAATAAATTACACTGTCAGTAGTTACAGACAATGGAGAAGAAAGGTTGTTCAGGGGAACCAAGGAAAACTTAATGCAATAATCCAGACCTGAAACAACTCATTCATTCACTTTGAAGACAGTAGTAGTACGCTAGGTAAGAACACTGGCCTAGGAGTCAGACAAACAGGGCCTAAACCCCTGCTCTTGTCTCTTACGTACTCTTGCCTCCATTTCCTCATTGTTAAATTCAGGATTTTTATCAGCCACTTGTCACAAGTACCAAAGTACCTGTATAGTCCTAACACAGAGAGAACTCTATTAGTAATGACCATAACTGCTGAATTAAGAGTGGTAAAAAATAGTAAGTTAAATAAGACAAGGCTCACAGAGGAACAGAACTTCCAAAGAAAACTATCTTGACTGCAGCTGATAATATGGAAAAGAAAACAAATGAAAGATCAAAGCTGGGGGGGAGGAGGGGGACCTACCCAAAGTAATCACTCTAACCTAAATGGCAGATCCTGGGTTCTGCTGGAGCCAATCTCGAAAGAGTTCTCTTTTTTATTTAAAAAGAGTTGGAGGTATTTCAAAGAGTGTAAGTAGATTTAGAAAGCACAAGCCCAAGTAACAGAACAAAAAAGGCTTGCAAAAGATTCATCACCGTACCTACACCAATCACCTAACTTGATATTGTTCCCATTTAGTGTTACAACTCTAATTCTTCATAGTGCATGTAAGCCTTAAATCATAACTTTGAGAGTAAATAAATTAAGTTTATTTCAAATGTTGCCCTAGAACTGAGGAAACAGAATAGCCAAATGCTTTCTATGACATTATGCCCCCACTAAAATAAATAACAAGCAAATACAATGTAATACAAAGAAACAAACTTTAAAAACCAAACCTAGCAGCAGCAGCTTACACTTACAGATGCTCAGTATGTCCACCACTGTTCTAATATACTTTACGCATATTAACTCACTAAATCTCAACTCTTATGAAGCTGTCTGTCCCCAATACAAAGAAACTAAGACAGCAAGAGTTACAACCCCTCATTACAGCTAGTAAGACATGGAGCCTGAGTTTGAACGCTTGCTCAAACCACCGTACTACAACACAAAGACGTAAATGATTTTTCTTACACAAGATTTTAGGAATATATACTCTTAGGGTAGCTGGAGTATCACTTATTTGCTTTTCCTTCTTAACTGTAGGCACAGAACATTTCCCTGTTTCTGCTGGCAGTATTTGGAGAGGCTACTTCACTGCTGCCAATCATAAGGTAGGAAATACAGCAGTTGACAAGACTGCATCTTATTAAATAGAGCTAGAGAGTTAAGTACAATGATATGAGTCTTATGAATTTCATTTATGCATGCAATCACTTGACCCAGTTAGCAGAGATGCCCAACTACACAATTATAAACTTGATCAGAAACACGTAAGTTTCTGCAAGGATATGTACAGACCAAGACTGACAAATCAGCTGGGAAAATGTGACACAGATACAGTCATCTAAGACAGATCTAGGTTTGAATCCTAGCACACAATCATTTTGTGGCCTTGGACAAGTAAAATGACTTCTTTGCACCTCCTCTGTTTCATCATCCACAAAAGGGCCCAACACTATCTACCTCATAGCATTTGCTCAAAGTATAAATGGCATACAAAGTACCTCACACCTCCTAGAGCACAGCCCAAGCACAGTCCTTTTCTCTGGCTCTATAGTAACAGGGCAATTAGTTGTACTCTTAAGAGTTCAATCCCAAAGGGTTAAGTAGCCAAATCTCTCCAACATCAGCTCTCTCACAGAGTTTTGTTTTGTTTTTTTTTTTAACCTCAAGTTTCTGCTGGTGGCAGACCAGGAGATAACACCAAACTGAACAGTACTCTTACCAATTCTTCACTACACAGCCCTAAGGTCCTAGCCCTTCTCTACTTTCAGAATGTTTGAGTACAAAGTATAAATGTCTCACGTTAGCTGCTTTCCTTTTTTTGCATATCAGCAACTTTTACTATAAATGTTATTTGTGAAATTAGTCAAATTCACATGCACAAGAAAAATACAAGTCCCAGACAGTGTCAGTGTTTCCGCCATCCCAACTTCCTACCATTCATATTCTTTTCTATTGTTTTTTATACAAATAACACCAAAATTGACCAAAGCCAGCAAGTTATTTCAACCAACTTCATCAAAACGTGTGAAGTCAGAAATCGTTTGCAGTAATACTACTACAAGTTGTAGAGGGGGTATTCTTTTGTCAACTACTCATCTGACAAGGTTGTATTTACACTGCATTGCTATATATGAACTGACGGATTTAATCAACAAGTTGATGTTCAGAAAGTCCATTTATTACATCTCCTTTTATCAATAACTTTTATGCTTATATATGCTTCTGCCCTGTCAGCATGGTAGCTTGAAAGGCTCCCAGTACACAGAAAACAGTTACTTCTTGTTCTCTTGGTAGACTGGTATGGTAATCATGCAAAAACTTTAATTAGGTGTTGAGGACACAAGTATGAAAAAGATTCCTGAAAATATGCAAAAGTTATTAAAATGGTTAATATTTCTTTGAAGCAACAAATGCAAAAACACAACCTCCACAAGGAGCCACTCCATTTACCACCAGTGCCTCCCACATGAATAACTAAAGCCAGTATATGTTAGAAGAAAAATGTCTTATAAACTGACAGCTTGGCAACAATTTTTAAGCCACTACCATGTCACTTAATTAAGTTCCTTAACAGTAACAAAAACTTTTTCCATTCACATATTGTTTTCATCCCCCATACAGTTTAGTATTTTGTCCTAAAGGTCTGATTCTAACTATTCAAATGGCAAAAAACAGTATTTATGAATTTAATGGTTGTGATTACATACATCACACAGTGCAGGATAACAGAACTGAAAACAAAATATCATATTCCAAACAAGCAGGAAAACCTCAATATAAGGGGAAAAAGTATAAACATATCACATGCCTAAAGGCTCTCAGGCATATTTTCTTCCTGCAGCCCCTCCCCCATAGGTAAATACAAACTATTTCTAGAACTCTCAATGATAATTTGGGAAGACTGCCATCAACTCCCGTGATACAATCCAACATACAGGATGTTTTCATCTTGTATGCTGCCCTACTTCCCTAGACTATAAACTTATTAAAATGGTGAGAACACACAGTCTAAGGAAGTCAGGATTACTAAAATACACAAATGTAGCATGGGTCTTATTTAACAAAAATAAAAATGAATCACCCTGGGAAACCCAAAAAGTCATTCCCTGTACCTTCGGTACATAATCAGAGTATTTATTACAAGTTGTTTTAGATAAGTGGATGAAAACACCACAAGGACTTTATATTATCCAAAATAGTGAATGAGTCTTTAGGAAAAAAGGGGGAGCAAGATGATTACTTAATTATATTGAGGGGGAGGGGGAGAGGAGAAACCATTCAGTCTAACAATCCAGACTAAAAATAAACCGTCATTTCACCCACCATATTTTATTAACAAGCTTGTTTAGATCAGCATAAAGTTCTTATTTGGAAAACAAGAAAGTCAATAGTAAACTTCCCTAAGTCAACTGTAAATCACATAGGTACTAAAACTCTTCACCCCTGGTGCCTGCACAGTCCAAGATTTTAAGTAAACTCCAGACACGAAAAAAACCTAATTTTTAACTAGGTTCCAACACTTTTCATTTGTAATCACCAAATTATTTGAGACAATGTTAGATAACCTAACAAAGAGAGCATTTTTCAAAAGCCACCAACAACCCAAATTATACATGAAATACACCATTTTCACAACCTAAATTTAATCCCGGTTGCCACTGCAAAGTGACGCCTGTTTCAGCAAATTAGGAACTTCCAAAAATACTGAACACGTTAACACATGCATGGCTTCCCTTGAGCTGCCATTTAAGATTAATATTTCACTTAAATAAAAGGCTGTTTCTCTTCAAAAAAAATTAAATCGGTTGCAAAGAGGAAGTTACCAAGAAACCACTCTCTCACAACGTGGCCTTTACACTGTCAGAAAATAATGTGACTCTGTGCCACCCAAAACTTACCAGAAGCTGGCTATAACTTTGCCAATTGTACACTCTCAACCCAACTTCAAAGAGACTCTACCGAATACCTCCTTAAGACGATAGAAAGCACCAAGTTACAAACAAACAAGTCCCGGAGAGAGGCCCGGCGGCCGCGCGCCCCTCCCCCCGCCGGCGCCCCCGCCCCGGACGCGCTGCCCCAACAGCCGCCCGCAGCCCCAGCACGCCGGCCGGGGTCGCCGCGCCGGGCCGGGGACGCGCCCGAGGAGGGGAGATTTCCATTGCTGCCTGACGTTCAACAAAATAGCATGCACCGAAAAGCTCCTTCTCCTCTGCTAAAAATAGGCTATAAAGGAGTCGGCCTTATGATGGCTCCTTGATTCAATTTGCTGCAAATTCTTTCCTGAAAGCCTCCCCCCCCCCCACATACACGCACAAAAAGGGGGTGTAAATGCACGAAGGATAGAAGAGGGGGGAGAAGGCCAAGGTGCACCTTTTCGGGGACAACATAATTAGGATGAGGATCCCCCGAGACCAGGAAAGGGTAGGGGGTGGGCAGGCACGTGTGCATTTCAAAGAAGCCTGAGAGAGGAAAAAGGGGGGATGGGGCACCCCAAGTGCCCTCGCTTCCTTCCCCTCCCCCACCCAAATCCCAGCTCCCCAAAAGGCCAAGTTAAAAATGCATGTTCCACTTGCGCCCATCCCCCCGCGGCCCGGTGCCCCCCGGCAGCCTCCGGCCTGCGCCCCCCGCCTGGGCCCGCGGCCACCCCCACTCCGGGGTCCGGCCCCCAGCGCTTACCTGGAAACGGTGGCCTCCAACGCCGCTCCCCCCTCCCGGGAATGGAGGCACAAGGAAATTCCCCTCCTCGCCGCCGCCGCCACCGCCTCCAACCACCCCCAAAATAACCCCTCCGGGGGGTGAGAGGCAATTATAACCCCAGCGAGCGGAGGGCGCGGGGGATGGGCGCCGGACGGGCGGGGGCGGGGAGCGCGGCGCGGGTCCCCAGGTGGCGAGCGGAGGTGCTCCCGCCGCGGGGGGAGGGGCGGGGGCGCACGCGGCCGGCGGCGGGGGGAGGCGGCGCGCGGGGGAAGGGCGCGAGCGGGGAGAGGAATTGAGGCAGAAGGTAAAAGCTGTTACTAAGGGAAAGAGCCAAACGGTTCGGAGCAGCCAACGGCTCAGACACTCAACACTGGGGAGAGAGGAATGGGGACCAGCCAGGCACAAATGAGCTCGGGAGGCCCGCGGCGGCGGCCGCGCAGCAAAACAAACCCGAGCGGCCTGCGCCGGGCGGGCAAGCAGGCGGGCGCGGGGGAGGGGCCGGCGGGGGAGGGGCGCCGCGGACGCGAAGAGGCGGCGGCGGCAGCGCGGCGGGGGGGCCTCCGCCGGCCGCGCTCCCCTCCCTCTCGGCCCGCAGCGGCGGCGCTGGGGGCTGGGCGCGTGCGGCGCATTCTTTTAAAAATACAGCGAGCCTCGCGGGCGCTCGGAGGCGCCTCCTGAGCACAGGCCGCGCCGCCCCGCCCCCACCGCCGCGCGCTGCCCGGTGCAGGGCGGCGTGGGTGTGGGCCCCGCGGCCCGGTGGGGGCGGGGATGCTCGCGCGGAGGCCGGTGTGGAAATGCCGGTTAACTTTCCGGGGTAGGCCGCGGGCTCCGGGTGTCCGGGACGGCCCAGCCCCGCGGGCACCGGGCTGGGCGGCGCGGCCGCCTGGGCGCACACGCGGTGGGCATGTGCAGGGAGCGCGGCGCCGGCATCATATGGGCATTTGTTTGTGAAAAGCTCTGTACACACCTTTGTGTGCGTAAATACATATGTTTCTCGGAAGCGTACCTGGAAAGGTGCTTTATCTGTAAGAAACGATGTTGAAAATGTAATCCGAAGCACAGGATCTGTAGAGAAAACACGCACACAAGAAAAGGTTTTTGATACTAAACACAAAGCTGTAATTGAAATGTTTATGCCCAAATGTACTGTGAATCAAACATATGGTGGTATTTATCATCTGGTGGGTCTGTTTGAAAGGTTTGGTCGATCAGTTCTTATTTCACAAAAATAAAATAATGTAACTAAATGTTTACTAAATATATACCTCCACGGCAGCATCGACAGTAGAAGTTTATCCACTTTGTGTACTTTTTGCATGTGTGTAGCAAATCAAGGCAATTTATAAAGTAGAACTTAGATGAGTGATAATGTGACAATTTGATTGAGGGAAGGAGTGCAGCGGTTTTTTTTTATTAAACGGAGATGTCTCAGTTTTTAAAGCAAATGTGGTGTTGATCTTTCTAAGGCTTTCAGAAAGCAGGGGTGGCGATGCTTCTTAGACCTTTGTATAAGCTTAAGACATGAAAAGCAGCCATCCTTTCCTGTCCCACTAAGTTCTTCAGGAAAGGCCTCTGGCTGCTCCCCCAAGCCATCCGAGGAAAGGGAGTGGGATTGGAAACTCCCTTCTAACCACCAAAAAGCGAGTTCAAAGCGTATCGGTGATGTGTCCTTAAACTATTTTCATGTATGAAAGTGGGAATGTTAGATTAAACAATGTCACCCGATGGGAATTTAGATAACTGCAGGTTTCCAAAACACTGTGTAGAGTGTACAGGAAACAGCACAAAGAAAATAAGTTTTGCATTTCAGCTGGATTCTAAAACTAGCACCTTTGCAAAGATTTTATTTCAGAAGTGATGAGAGTATAGTATTTTTTTAAGAGTTGATTAATGATATACGTGTTACTAAACATAATCCTCTTGAATAGGTAAACTAAGTACAATTAAGGGCATATCTGAGCCACCCAATGAAACATATCTAAAGGCCTAGATTGTTTTTGAATTTTCACATTGTGCTACCCCAATGAGTCTTCTTCAGACAGCAGCTACTTCAGAATCAAACCAGTCTTCAGCAAATAAGGACTTCTTAACCACACTGATTCTTAAAGGGTCATCTCCAAACCTGGGGTCCTAGACTTATCCTTCCCCAAATCACCCCTATTGCTCACTCCACAAGGGAGGACCGATCCTCCTTCAGGTTCATAGGGTCAGGGTTTCCAGCCTGAAGGTCTTACACCCTATACCAAGCTGCCTCCTGAAGTTGTTCAGTGTTAGTTGAGCCTCATCACAATGATAATAATAATCCATGCATTTGGTTAGATTCTTGTAGTTTACAAGCTATTACTGTGCATAAATTACTTCATTTGAATATCATGATAAAAATCACCAGCTGGGGACCTGTACCATAAACTACTTCCACTAAAGTGTGAAGTGTATTCTTTCTGCCATTATTGAAATACTTTTAGAACAACAACAACAAAAACACCTAAAAGTGGAAAAGCCTTAAAGCCTTAAGTCCCCCAATAAAACGGGTTTTGAATAAGACCATATTTTGATCACTTTGATTTCTATATTCTGGAACCTACCTGAAACAACAGTGTGGCTTCAACTTTAAATACTCGGAAAAACAAGCTGCCTTAAGAAGATGGCATGTATTGTCATCTCACCCTATTGTCATCCCAACATAATCCGGCATAAAGGATCAAGCAATGATTAGGCTGACTAGGTAAGATAAGGACAAAGAAGGAACTGTTGTTACTAATTTTCAGTACTTTGTCCTAATCTAAAAACTGTCATTGTGCTTTGAATATAAATATTAACGTTTTGAGAAAGGAGAAATTACTGTTACTAAAACTTTATAAAGCAAACGGACACATTATAAAGAAAGTTTTTTTGAACTTTTTAGCAACTTATTCAACAAACAGAAATCTCATACCAGTAGCTGTTATCAGAAGTTACATATATAATGTAAAATGACTAAACAAATCCTGACTTGTTTTATTTCAGTAATATTACACCCAGGACGTGGGGTATGGCAAGATAGGCTACACCTTTGCAACTTTCACCACTCAACACAGAACATTTTAAAGTTAAACTGGTTTAATCCCAGGCCTAAAGGGTCAAATTACTATACATACATTTAAAAATCACCATGAAGTTTTAAATTGTTTACATAGCTAATCTACATAATTAAAGTATTCAAAACAAACTTACTTTCATGAAAAATATATTTTATGCCAAAAATATTATCCTAGTACTGTAACTCATTTTATATTCTTTACTCACCCTGGAACTCAGTGGCTTTATGTCTGTAGCGTTTACCCCCAGGCGTCTTGCTGTTACCCTGTGATACGTTTCTGTTTCATTTTGACTTAACTTGTGCAATTCTTTGTCTGTAGTTCTTCCGAGATGATGCAGCCACACATCTTAAGATCTCAGCACAAGAGTCCTTTTCTCCCGTGCTTAGCATGCCACTTGTGACGGTTCCTCATCAGTGTGAACTCCGTCACAGTTTTCCATGCTTCTGTGACCCAATTTCATTATGGTAATGAACTTTACTTAGGAGTCTTCATTTAAATTATAAAAGAAATACACAACTATCTTAAAAGTATTTATGCCTCTCAGATAATGGAAATACCAGGCTGTATCCTGCGTTTGTGACTCAGTCAGAACCGAAAACCAACCACACACACAGCATATTGCTGTACCAGTCACTTACTTACACTGACCAGCACTCAAGGCCTTATATTAATATTATGTTGATGGTTCTGCTATTCATTCATTCAACTAACATTTATTGAATGCTTAGTGTTCTAGGCACTGTTCAGGAAGCTGTTTACATTGAATCAAACACAGCCCCTGCTCTTCATGGAATTTACATTCCTCTTCATGCCTGGTGAGGTTGGGAACACAGACAGACTTTCACAAAATTATGTCTCTATTAGGCTATCATTTGATTGCTATAAGAAAGGCAATATAAAAATGGCTTAAGATAAAAGTTTATACTCTTATGTGGCTAGCATTCAAATGTAAGCATTCCAGAGTAAAGTGTCAAAGACCCAGATTCCTCTATCTCAACTCACATCTTCCGTCAGGTGGTATAAGATGGCTTTTCCAGCTCCTGCCATCACATTCAAATTCCAGCCACTGGGAAAGAAAGGAGGAGAAATAGGTGGGTATGCCATTTCTTTCAAGATACATCCTGGCAGTTGAATTTATCACCTCCACTCATACTCCATTGGCCAGTTCTTAGTCATATAACCACACCTAGCTGCTAGTTAGGTCAGGTAAATGACAACCAAGCTTAAATAAAGTGGGGAGGAAGTTGGGCATATGTATTATTTTAGATAGTGAGTTTAGAAAAGGTTCCTCAGTTAAAGTGACATATGAGCAGAAAACTAAATGAAGTGGGAGAGTGTGTACAAATATCAGAAAAAGGAATGTTCTGGGTAGAGGGAATAAGTACAAAAGAACAGAGGTAGAATCAAGTGTGCTATATTCTAGGAGTGAAAATGTCATCAGTTGATTGGCATGAAGTAAGCAAAGGAGTGGTGGGAGAGGGCCAGAGACCACATGTGAAGGGCCTTTTATTTCTCATGACATGAAAGCCTTGGGAAGGTTTTGAGCAGAGAAGTGACTTGAACCACCTTCTGTTTTAAAAGGACTGCTCTGATACTACGTGGAGGAGCAACTGCAACAGTACATCAGTGGAAGGGGGGGCGTGCCTGGTTAGGGAGCTAGTGAAGAAATCTCAGTGAGAGGATGGTGGCATTGGTGACAGTAGCAAGAGCTGGTTAGAAGAAGTTAGACTCTGTCTAATATTTTAAAGGAGAAAATCGGAATATATTGTGTGGTATGTTAGAGAAAAAGAAGAGCCAAAAATGAGTCCAAGATTTTAGACCAAGCACATAAAATGATGGATTTGCCATTTACTGAGATGGGAAAGGCTAGAAGAGGAGCAACTTTATGAGGGAAAAATTGAGTTTTTAGAGTTTTATGTGCCTATTGGATATCTCTATGAAGGTGTTGAGTAGGCAGCCAGATACATAAATCTGGTGTTCAGAAAAGGTATTGGAACTGGAGATGTAATTTTGAGACTCATCAGTAATGGTATTTGAAATCATGGGCCTATATGCAATCACCTGGAGAGTGAGTATGGTAAAGAAGACTCGAGTT
>RJWJ010014162.1:0-38453 GCA_004363605.1 Indri indri | reverse complement strand
TCTCACTCTCTTGCCTGGGGCGAGTGCCGTGGCGTCAGCCTAGCTCACAGCAACCTCAAACTCCTGGGCTCGAGCAATCCTACTGTCTCAGCCTCCCGAGTAGCTGGGACTACAGGCATGTGCCACCATACCCGGCTAATTTTTTTTTTCTCTATATATTTTTAGCTGTCCAATTAATTTTCTTTCTATTTTTGGTAGAGATGGGGTCTCGCTCTTGCTCAGGCTGGTCTTGAACTCCTGACCTTGAGCAATCCACCCGCCTCGGCCTCCCAGAGTGCTAGGATTACAGGCGTGAGCCACCGCGCCCGACCTGAGTTTTACTTTTATGTACTTGTTTAATTTTCTAAACTTTCCCCCTTTGATGCTTTCAGTATTTTCCCATCCCTTGATTGAACATTTAAATTTTTAAAAAATTTTTCTATTCCTAACCTTGTAACATTTTTCCTCTAATTAATGCTGGTTTTCTTTTTGTGAGGAGTGGGGAAGAGGCAGGGATGGGGGGTCACCTACTCTCATCTGACAAAGAGGGATTTTTTCTACTATGCATCGCCAGAACGTACCTGTATTGTAAAACATTTAGAAATGACAGAAGAGTGCAAAAAAGCAGTAAAATATATCCAAAAATGAAAACATTCCTTTATTTGTATGTCAAGTTATAATTCCAAATTGGTATTCAAGATTCTGTACTCATTTCAAAATCAGGTTCTAATTTAAATATAATTAAAATAATAATTTGTCTGAAAATGCATCTACTTAATAACATCTTAGTACCTAATACTGAATTAGAAGAATTAGAAGGCTCTCTTTTCTAGATCTTTGAGTAAAATATGATTATTCTGCAAATAAGGCTGCAGTTGAGGTTAATTAGCACCCTGGCGATCATTTTTTTTTTTTTTCGGTAAAACAAAAGAGTCAAATGATGACCTGTTAAATATTTGATTCCAAAAGCATCAGTGTACTTACCAGAATCTTCCATGGGTTCAGTTTTCACATTGATGGGGTCACAGCTGCAAGGAGAAGGGAATCCTAGTCAAGACAGGCACAGTGAGGACCGACCACAGGCACCTGTGCTGAATTCAAATGCCTGGGTCTCCAGCCCTCCGATCCGCCCCCATCAACTGAATGCAAAACTGCCTCAACTCTAACATTAGTGTTCTTAATAATTTGTTATGAAATTAAAGGTGTCAGCTGAAAATAGTCTTATAATTCCAAACACCCTTTTGGATAAACAATATAGAACAAAATAAGGAAGAGCAGCATATTAACCTTTCGTATTGTACTTCAGGTGTTATAAGGCAGCCTTTCCACAGTCTAAAACTAACACTCTGTGGTCAGACGTGGATTACATTTTTTATTATTTATCCTCTACCTTTTGCTTGGCGATACCACTGATCCTTCGGCACCAGTTACCATCACAGGACCGCCTGTACAGAAATAAAAAGACATATACTAGCCCCTTTCAGCACCTTGCAATATGAGTCTCATTCAAAAGCATATAAATTGAAAGCAAAAACAGAGAAAACAGAACTCCCAGCTGGAGGTTATCATGGAATAGGAGTGGGGGAAGACGCCAAGCCACGGTGGCCTGGGTTCTGGGGCCACCTGCACGGGCAGGAGGGGGTGCGTGAGGAGCTTCCAGGATGGAGCAAAGGTGCTGCGGCAGCTGCGCAACCTCGAGCAGGCCTCTAACCTCCCTCTGCCTCCGTTTCCTCACGAACGTGGCGGCTGAGCGAGGATTAGTGAAGACAGGCACAGAGATCAGAACAGTGCCTAGCACATCTTAAGCACTAAGTAAGTGTCAGCTGCTATTGCAGTACTCCTTCCTCATCCTTCGTTTCACTTTCCCTGGTTTGTCACCCAAGGTCAACCAAGGTCTGAAAATATTAAATGGCCAATTCCAGACATAAACAATTCATAAGTTTTAAACTGCGCGCTGTCCTGAGTAGTGTGATGAAAACTTGAGCCTGCCTGCTCTGCTCTGCCGGGGCCGTGACGCGTCCCTTTGTCGGCGTCTCCATGCTGTCTATGCTGCCCTCTTGTGAGTCGCTCAGGAGCCGTCTGGCTTATCAGATCGACTGTTGAGGGATCCTAGCGCTTGTGTTCAAGTCACCCTTATTTGTCTTCGTAATGGCCCCAAAGCACAAGAGTAGTTATGGTGGCAACTCAGATATACCAAAGAGGAGCTGTAAGGTGCTCCCTTTAAGTGAAAAGGTGAAAGTTCTTGACTTATGGAAAGAAAAACATAATTTCTATTACAGTACATTGTTATAATTATTGTTCTATTAGTTATTGTAAATCTCTTACTGTGCCTAATTTATAAATTAAACTTTATCGCAGGTGTGTATATATAAGGAAAACACAGTATATACAGGGTTTGGGACTGTCTGAGGTTTCAGGCATCCACTGGGGGTCTTGGAAGGTACCCAAAGATAAGGGAGGACGACTGTATTGCTGTTATTCTATAATAAAGATACAAGTCATCTGGGACAACAATCACATGGTCACCTGCCATCCTCCCCCGCACCTGCCCCTCCTTTAACGTGAGCTAGAGGACTACAAAAACTCACCATTGCTCCAGGAACAGACCTCCCTCTGTGATTAGCTTGTGGCTCAGAACTGGGGCATGTCATGCCAGCCCCGGTATGGAACAGGTGCCTTGCGAACTGTGTAACCCCCACCCCTGCCGCCTCGTTATTCTACCTAGGCAGTCTCGACAAGACATCCCCTTACAACTGATCTTTCAGGAACAGTGACAGGCCAGGGTTCCCCACTACATTCCAAAATAATAATTTAAGAAAATAAGAGGTGGGCAGAGGTGGATCTCTAAGTGTTTCTGGTAAAGTTACTTTTTGGGGGGAGGTCCCCTGATCATCAGGTTGAGGAGGTTGGGGGACTTCTGACTTCCCAACATGACCTCACTCTCACACAGCTTCTGCCTGCCCATGGGGAGTGGGCTTCCCCAGGGAACCAACCTGTTGAGACTCTGCTTGTTTCGAGGGCCAGCTCTTCCACGAAGCCCTTCCAGCGGAACAATTCTAAGCCCTTCCCATGGCTCTTGGGGACTTAGTGCAGCATCCTGAGTGCAATGCGGGTCACCCCAGCTTTCCGATGGACAGGCTTGTTCCTTCCCCCACACAGTGAGACTCAGAAGCCTGGAACACACCCGAGATCTACTCCTAACCCCAACGATGCCTGGCCTGGGCCTGGTGGTCAAAGGCCACGTAGTGACTCCCAGCTCCACATGCTCCTGTGCACGAGGACTGGAGAGGTCTTCCTGCCCTCCGTGGTCCCAGAGCCACGAATCCCCTACAAACAGCTGAGGCTCCACCTGGGAATACCTCCTCAATGAGGAGAAAGGAGAGAATACCAAAGCTCGCATTTTAACTAAGGGAGCAGAAGCGGTTTGGCAGCTTGGAGTAGCCACCAAGCCTGAGAAGCTGTCACTTACCCAGCTGACTCTCTGGATCTAGGAAAGGTCTGCAAGAAAACCAATACCATTACCCGACATGAACACACAAGAAAAACAGTATTACAACTTTTCAATGTAACAGGACATAATTAACCAATTAATTAAATTGGGCTGTCACATTATCTTTAAATGAACTAAGGTTACGAAGGGGCAGAGCATGTCACCTGTTTATGATAAACGAAATCCCCTCTTTGTTCTCCAAAATCCATTGCAGGGTTGCAAGGTCATAATTCTCAGGGTGTTGAAAGGCAACTCCTTCTGGAAGCCCCTGCACTACCACAGCTGCCTGGTCTTGCAGCATCTGCGCATAGGGAACAGGCACCATCGCTGTAGTCCCTAAGGCTTTACCTAAGAGAAGAGGCAAAACATCTTTTTTGTTTTGTTTTGTTTTTGCTATTTTTGGGACAAGCTCTGTTGCCCAGGCTGGAGTGCAGTGGCACGATCATTGCTTACTGCAGCCTTGAATCCCTGGGCTCAAGTGATCCTCCTGCCTCAGCCTCCCAAGTAACTGGGACTACAGGCACGTGTCACCATGCTAGACTAATTTTTTTTGTTTTTGTTTTTTAGAGACGGGATCTCACTATGTTGCCTAGGCTGGTCTCAAACTCCTGGCTTCAAGTGATCCTCCTGCCTCACCCTCCCAAAGTGCTGGGATCACAGGCGTGAGCCACTGCACCAGCCCCAAAACATCTTTAGATGGTATGAGCATAAGACTCTACTAGTTTGATTTTTTTTTTTTTTTTTTGAGACAGAGTCTCACTCTGTTGCCCAGGCTACAGTGCCGTGGCATCAGCCTAGCTCACAGCAACCTCAAACTCCTGGGCTCAAGCAATCCTCCTGCCTCAGCCTCCCGAGTAGCTGGGACTACACAGGCATGCACCACCATGCCGGGATTATTTTTTATATATATTTATTTTTAGTTGTCCAGCTAATTTCTATTTTTTTTTTAGTAGAGACGGGGTCTCGCTCTTGCTCAGGCTGGTCTCAAACTCCTGAGCTCAAATGATCCACCTGCCTTGGCCTTCCAGAGTGCTAGGATTACAGGCGTGAGCCACCACGCCCAGCCTCTACTAGTTTGATTTAATGTAATAAATAAATACGGGTGGTGCCATTGGTTTTGAAGATATCCTATTTATCTATACCCTGAGTTAATATAATTCCCAACCAAAGGGCCAAAATAAAAAATTTATGCAATGTTTTACTTTAAACCTTCACACAAGAGAAAATAAGAAGTCTTTTTCTCCATTTTCTTGGAGGTTGCACAATTTGGGGTACTCACCCTGGCACCCCAGGGCTGCAAGGAACACCCCTTGGTTACCTAGGCCACTGCCAAAAGAGGATGAGAGCCCCTCACCCAAAGCTGAACTGACTGACAATATGTCACACCACATAAGGCAGGCCAACTTGCCAAAGTTATGTCATCAGCATGGCCCCAAGTCACCGTCTGGGGGTATGTCAGTTTCTCTTCACTGGCCTGAGAGCCCCTAGGTGTTAGAGCCCCATTTCTCACAGAGAAGTGTAACCTGAGACCCCAAAATACCCCATGCTGGAGGTCCCCAAAGTCAAATGCTCACAGGGACCTGCAGGTCACAGAAATGCCTGAAGCTGGCTAAGAATGACAGCAGGTCCTTATGTTGCAATGAAGTACAACACCTGCACCGTTTTGGGTTATCAGGTTTTTAAAACACCGTGTAGGTATATATATTTTTAAACCTCTGTCTTCCTGCCCGTGGAAAGGCATGGGTAGGTGGAGAGACAACTGACAGGCGAGGGGGTGACAGAGGCGACACTGAATGTCTTTAACAATTGCACTGGCCTCAGGGTGGGGCCCTAAAATGAGATGAAGGAATGAAGACTGATCAACACGGACGTTTCAATGGCTCAGAAGACACAAGATCCAAATCATCTTCTGCAAGAACACTCATATCTGGTAATTAAGAACTGACTCTTCACTTGATGAGAATGTAGGTTCTAAAACATTTGAAACCTTCTAGGTAGTCACACCAATAGAACTGTCTGTGACACTGTCCTGTTTCCTCCGTGAATCCTTTAGAGAATTCGTGCTTAAAGTGAACGTTACCGTAACAGCAGCAGAAATAGTCCTCCACGGCCTTCCGGAGTATCTCCGTTTCTCCGGAGGGGACCTGCAGCCCGTTCACAGGGCAGGGCGGTTTTCTCTCCCGCAGCCCCTCTGCAGCGCCTGCAAACGCATGATTGGCACCAGGTCAGTGTCTAAGCATTTGCACTGCACACTGCCTTACTGTCTGTGTGTCTGGTGTTGAAAAGGAAAAGGGGAAAAAAAGAAATAAACGTAAAATAAGATCTTTTAATTAAAAAAAAAATAAGAAAGAAGAGGGTATTTATGATAGATAGGATAAAGAACTATAAAAAATTCAACAGACAAGGAAATGTAGTAGTATAAAGGAAATTATAACAGAAATTTTACTTGTTATACAGTTAAGAGTAACAATAACTGTGTAGGAAGACCATCCCACTGAACATACTCAGGACCAGCCCCTAATCACATACTGCTCCAAAAGTTTTGAAACTGATTGGTTTAATCAGGGTCTAGTCAGGAGACAGAAACTGCACAGAAATTTGAACAGGGAGTTTTATAAAAGAATCACCGACTAGTGACAAGGGATTAACTACCAAGGGGTACTGAGAGCTCTACAGAGTACATGAGCAACAGGTTGGGGCTGCAGCGTGACTCCTGGGCTGAGGCAGAGCACCCGGGAAGGAACACGCTAGGAAGAAGGGGGTCTCCCGGGGCTGAGATCCACATCTCTTGGGAGAGGATGCGGCCACGGCCCCTTGGACTGCAGGAAAGACTGCTGGGGTGTCTCAAGTGGTGGCTGGCAAGCAGGGACCTGCTCTCTGGAGGTGCCAGTGGAAATCACTTGCAATTTGACCAGTGGGTAGCTGCAAGACCTGCTGGGTGTTATAGGGAAGGTGTGCTCTAGGGTGCTAGTGGAACTCTCTGGAAGCTACCTGCAAGGTGATGCCAACAGAATTTGCTGGGAAGCCACTATTGGGAGCACTGGTGAAATTCCCAGGGTAACTGCCTATAGGTATAGTGTCACTGAAATTCACTGTGAAGCCTCCTTCTGGAATTTTCTGGGACTTCTGTGAGATTTGCTGAGAAGCTGGCTGGGTACCAGTAGAAGTGACTGGGAAGCTGCGTGTGGTAGGAGGGCCACTAAAACTCACTGGAGTGAGTACCCCAGTGTTGCTGGTCCTCACGTGCAGTAAAATCCCCCTGGAAATGGGAAGAGACGTTCCTTCCTCCTGCAGTGTTCCCCCGAGCTCTCTTCCAACCAAGGGGAACACTGTGCCAGTTGCCACAGGAGAAATGTTCACAGGGCCCAGCTCCAATATCAGAAAGCAGGGCAAAGAAAGGTGAGCTTGCAGCACAGAGGCAATAAATTGAGAACGGTCACACTGAAAACTGTCACATAGTGATTTCTTGAGCAAGAGAGGCCCAGACAATAGAGCTATGTTTTAAGGTCAAACGTAAGGCAAAACTCGTGTGTGGATAAAATTATACCTAAAAACCTTCAGTCACCCATTAAGTTGAGAATATATAGTTTTGCGTATACACTTCTGCAAAGCAATTCTTGTGCATGTTCGCGTTTCAGAGCCAGTAAATTAGGCTGAAAGAATGAAGCAGATGAAGCCCTATGTATGCTTGGCCATTCAAACAATTTTGGCTTCGAGGTAAAGTGAGAAGTAAATAGAGCGTTAGAGAACTGACAATACTGCCTGCAGGGTTTGCTCAGGGGTAAACTATAGCCTAAGGGACAATCTCGCCCACTGCCCGTTTCTGTATGAGCCATGAATGGTTTTTACATTTTGAAATGGTTAAAAAAATTCAAATGAAGATCATTTCATGACATATGAAATTCAAATTTCAGTATCCATAAATAAAGTTTTCTTGACCATGTGTGTTCATTTACACATCGCTGATGGCTGCTTTTGCACTAAAACAGCAAGTTGAGAAACTGTGACAGAGATTGTGACGGGCACCCCCAGATTAAAAAATTAACTATCTGCATTACAGAAAAAGTTTGCCAACCCTGGTCTACTCAATATTATTTTAATATTAAGTACTTATAACCCTAATATAGTTTGATTGGAAATTTCTGTTGTTTTGAGTATAAAATTACTGAATCAACTCTTATACCAACAGGGATTTGGTTTCTAACTTCAGAGGGAAGGTAAATGTGTTTCTGACGCAATTCCACAGTAATTTTTCCTTACTTCTAAAACAACATCTGAAGAAACATCACGTATTTGAGAATCACACCCAGTGCTCTGGTTTCAGTAACGGCACAGAAGTGTGTATCCGCCAATGTCAATGATTAAGATCAACGATTGGAAGGCACTGAAAACAAGCAGAAGCCCAAACGGGAAGCAATGCTATCCTGAAAGGAAGGGCTGCACACATTCTAGGTGACATTCATGTTTAACTGGCTTTTTCCCTGTGGGGAAACTCCTTAGTTCCTGTAGCACCCATGGAAACAGAACTCAGCCCAAAAGCAGCAGTCTTGGCAGAGTGATGAAATCTATGTCGTAGGCCGGGACTGTCATAAGGTCTGGAAATTGAAGAGAGAAATCCCGGAAAGGAGCAAGTCACAGAGGTGGGAGCCCCAACATTTCATACAGACCCTCCTCAAATTCCTGACTGGCCCCCAAACTGCCTGAGACTCTAAGGATAAGCAACGTTTGGAAGCTAAGGAGCTGAGCAGAGATTCAAACCTTTGTGTGGTGCTGGGAAGACAGGGTTTAGGATTTAAGTCTTGCTAAGTTAGAGAAGCTTGTTAAACACTTCTGAAGCCCAAGAAGGGTCACACGTTAGGAGTGAGGGCCATGTTTCAAGACCAAGAGTGATGCCCTAGGACTAAGAGCAAAACAAAATAAACTTGTCCACACGAGGTCAAGGTGACTTGCCAATCACTTAACTGCCTGCTAGAACAAATCACAAGCTTATTTAGCAGACTTTACAATGGATCATGCGTAATACCTGGTATAAAACACAGAATTAACAGAGATGTGAAGAAGCAGGAAAATGCGACCCATGATCAAGAGAAAAAATGTCTAGAGCTGGGAGTGACACTACACATCGGTAGTGTCAGCTACTCAGGAGACTGTGGTGGCAGGATCCTTTGAGCCTAGGAGTTCAAGGCTGTAGTGTACTATGATGGCAGCCGCGAATAGCCACTGCACTCCAGCCTGGGCAACACAGTAAGACTCTGTCTTGGGGAGACAAAAAAAAAAGCCTACACAAGCAGACCCACAAATGACTCAGATGTTAAAATTACTATATGTTACTCAATGATCTTGAGATTTAAAAAAAAATTATCACATAAGAACTTAAAACAAAGCCTGGCACAGTGGCTCACGCCTGTAATCCTAGCACTTGGGGAGGTCAACGAGGAAGGATCGCTTAAGCTCAGGAGCTGGAGACCCGCTTGAGTAAGAGTGAGACCCCATCTCTACTAAAAGCAGAAAAATTAGCCAGCCTTCGTAGCACGCGCCTATAGTCCCCGCTACTCAGGAGGCTGAAGTGGGAGGATCACTTGAGCCCAGGAGTTTGAGGTTGCTGCGAGCTATGATGACACCACTGCACTCTAGCTAGGGCAATAGAACAAGACTCTGTCTAAAAAAAAAAAGAAAAAAGAAAAAGAAACAGAAAAAGAAAAAAAGAACTTAAATGCTATGACCACATTAAAAAATTCACAGGGGCTGTGAACAGAATGGGTGAATATTAACTGTGAAGAAAAGAGAGAAGACTCAAATGAGTAAAATCAGAATTGAAAGAGGGAACATTACAACCAATGTCACAGAAATAAAAAGGATTATAAGAGAAAACTATGAACAATTATATCCCAACAAGTTGGATAGCCTAGAAGAAACAGGTCATAACCTACCAAGACTGAACCATGAAGAAACAGAAGGTTTCAACAGATGAACAATGAGTAAGGAGAGTGAATCAGTAATGAAAAACCTCCAACAAAGAAAAGCCCAGGACCAGATGGCGTCAACGGAGAATTCTACCCAACATTTAAATAAAAATTAAAGCAAATCCTCCTGAAACTCTTTCAAAAAACTAAACAAGAGGGAACACGTCCAAGCTCATTCTAGAAATCCAGCTTTTCCCTGACACCAAAGCCAGACAAAAATATTACAAGAAAAGAAAACTACAGGCCTCTATCTCTGATGAACAATGATGTGAAACTCCTCAACAAAATACTAGCAACCCAAACTCAACAGCACATTAAAAGGATTATGCACCCAGATCAAGTGGGATTTATTTCTCAAATGCAACGATGGTTCAACATATGAAAATCAACAAATGTAATACACCACATTAAGAGAATGGACAAAAAACCACATGATCATCTCAATTGGTGCCAAAAAGCATTTGCAAGATTCAACTTTTCAGGATAAAAAGACTCAACAAACAAGGACTAGAAAGAAATTACCCTAACATAATAAAGACCACTTATGAAAAGCACACAACCAACATCACTCAATGCTCAAAGACTGAAAGCTTTTCCTCTAAGACTGAAACAAGGAAAAAGCGCCCACTCACCACACTTCTATTCAGCATGGTCCCAGCCAGAGCAATTAAGTAAGAAAAAGAAATAAAAATTGGAAAGAACTAAGTAAAATTACCTCTGTTCATAGATGACATGATCATATATGTGGAAACCCTAAAAATTCCACACAAAAAACTATTAGAACTCATAAATTCAGCCAAGTGGCAGGATACGAAACACACCAAAATCAGTTCGTTTCTATATACTAACAATGAACAATCTGCAAAGGAAATAAAGAAAACAATTCCATTTATAACAGCATCAAAAAGAACAAAATCCTTAGGAATAAACCTAACCAATGAGTTAAAAACCTATGTGCTGAAACTACAAAACATCGCTGAAAGAAATTAGAGAAGACACAAAAAATAGAAAGACATCTTGTGTTCATGGATTGGCAGACTCAATGTTGTTAAGATGTCCATACTACCCAAAGCCATCTACAGATTTATTATAATTCCTATAAAAATCTCAACAGCACTTCTTGCACAAATTTAAAAAATCCATCCTAAAATTCATATGGAATCTCAAAGGACTCTAAAAAGCCAAAACAATCTTGAAAAAGAAGAACAATGTTGGAGGAATATTTCCTGATTTCAAAACATATAATAAAGCTACAATAATCAAAACAGTGTGGTACTGACATAAAGACAGAGATCAATGGAATAGAATAGAGAGCCCAGAAATAAACCATTGACCAAAAAACATTAGTAACTATGAATCTTAAAAAAAAATCTGTAATTAAATTTCAATGATTAGAAATTCAATTGGCATCTGACATTAATGGATTGAGAATACCCTTCTTTCTTATTGATTACACATTCACTGTATTTTAAAATGGCTTCATTTTTGAATCTTGACAATGGAAACCCTAATTTGGGGTCTTGGAAGTCAATCTGAATCAATCTATCACTCAATTCCCCTGTCTCATCTATCAACATACATAGATACACGTACACACGAGGGCCGTCGGGAAACTATTATTAATGTAAAGTATTATTAACGTAATGAGAACAGTTACATGGCTGGATACTTTCTGGACAGCCCTCGTATATACATACATGCACATGTATGTATGTATAATCTTGGATAGATATTTGCTCTGCAGTACATACAAACACACGCACGCACGCACACGTGCACACACACACACCCTTGCCAAGCCCAGGAGATCTCTCTCTCTCTCTCCCTCCATATATATATATATGCCCTTAAGCCCTCTGACAAACCTTTCTGGGATTTTTTTTCCTTTCTTGGTCCCAAGGAATACGCAATACTTGGTAGATAACCTACAGTGGTGGAAATCACCACCATAAAAGGTGTAGGTCTGAACACCTTAGAGTAGTTTCTCGACATATGCTCACTCACACTGGACATGTGCAATGCACCTTGGTATATTCAAGACTCTGAAAGCGCCACAGTAAAAAAAAAAAGAGAGAGAAAAAGGAGCATCAATATAATGGTTATTAACAGAGAATAATACACAACGAGCCTTGGAAAAGCTGTTTTCCCTTTCCTTTGGGAAGGACTAAGGTAAGAGTATTTTATAAAATGTGGGTTTGTTTTAGGAATTAAAGACAATTTACTCTACGTCCTTGAAATTTATCCTACAAAACTAGAGTCCTGCTGAGGACCTAGCACAAAACACACTGACCGCTTGTCTTGGCCTCTGCAGTGTTAGGCAGCCATTCATTTCATATGCCAACTCAAAGGGGATGTGTCAGAACCATTTTCAGGAGAATGCTTATAATATCTCTGAAGAAAATATGGCATAAGTCTTGCCTGCAAACATTTTAAGATTTATGCACTACAAAGGGTAAAATCACGAACACCTACAGTATTTTGCAAAATCTTTTTGGAAATCTGTCCTGGTGTTGACAAAGGCGCATCCTTTCTCGGTTCCGACGACGAACACGTCTGTTTCATACACTGCGATGCAGGCCACTTCTGCCTTGGACTTGGCCAGTTCTTTACACTGAAATAGAAACAAAAAATTATGTTTTTTCTACAAGAGCAGATCCAAGTTTGTGGGGCCCGAGCGGTCTGCATGAGGAAAAGAACACAAAATGAGGTAGAAAAAGGAATATTTATTTAGAATGAGAAAAGTTACTAAGAAAAAAACCAAAACAAATTTATCAAGCAAGTGCCACAAACATCATAAAACCCAAAGAACATATTTATTTACTGCCAGACATGCCTCTCACAGCACACCTTTTCCTATGTCTTTGGCTATAGACGATTTGGTTAGCTCTTCACATGACAACAGTTTTATAATATCATTTTCCACACAGAGACTAGAGAGATAATTCAATATTTCCTCTAATAGTTGATTACATTTTTATTATGATAGGGATGCATAAAGCATGAACATTTATACACATTGCAGCAACAGCTTTATAACCTAAAGACATAAGAATTCTCATAAATTCTACAATGAAAAACAAATCCTCTGTTTACAATTTTGCTTGTTTAGTGATGGAAGAATCTTAGTGTGGAAGAATCTTCCACAAACTAGCTTCTGCCTCTGTACATTTTAAACCTGTTTCTCCTCTGCGACCCACACACTTCTGGAGTGCGGCACTGTAGAACACGTTCATACCTCAACATGACCCCCAGCCTTGCATCCTGACATCGCGCTACTGGGGAAGTTGGCACAGGGAACTAGATGAGTATTCCTGGAAACCATTCCTCCCCTGGGAGTCTAGCAGTAACTTGCCTATATACAGAAATAACAGCAAGCCACATAATGCCACTCGACTAAAGCTAAATGTGTCCCCCACCTCGGCTTCCCTTATCCATACCCCAAAGATGCCCATGGACACTCCAATGTCTCCTGACCCAAGAGGTTATGGCAGGCGGAGTTATGGGCCCTCAAAGAGGTCCGTGTCCTGATCCCAGAGCCTGTGAATATACTGCATTACGCGGCAAAAGGGACTTTGCAGATGTGATTACATTAATAATCTTGAGATGGGGAAATTATTCCGGATTATTTGGGGGCCCCAACATAACCACAAGGCCCCTTATAAGGAGAGGCGGGAGGCTGAAGAAGGAGCTGTGACAACAGGGTCAGAGGTCAGCATGGAAGGGGGACACGGACGAGGAATGCAGGTGGACTCTAGCAGCTGCAAAACACAAGGCACGATTCTCCCCAGGAGCCTTCAGAAGGAATCCTGACACCTTCATTTTAGCCCAATAAAACCCACTTTCTGACTTACGACCTCCTTTGTTGCGATTTGTTACAGCACTGATAAGAAACTTAAAGGTGCTATGGCAGAGAGGAAGTCAGAGGGGAAGGACACAGCAACTTTAACTAACTGGGGTTAATAAAATATCTTATTTTGGCGAATTTTACAAAACGTAAGTGCACATATCGCTAGGACCTCTCCCAAGGCCACAGAAGGGGCCAGTGCAATGGACGGGCCCAGGAGCTAATGCAACATTAGCTTCATGGCGAGTCTACCTCTGTTTATGTCAAATGAACCAGAAATTCCACACCTAATCTATCTGAAATATACAATCTGGTATCAGGAGAAGTTTCCGATTTTTAGCCTTACTTAGGTTATCATCAGTAGAAAAGATCTTTTTAAAAGCATTTTTTTAATGCATATGATAAAAATTTTAGCAGATACAGAAAAGTACACTGAAGAAAAAGAAATCACCTATAATCCCATTACCCATAATAACCACTATACACATTTTGAAATATGCATACATGCATATATAACTTTTAAAAACAAAATTGAAAGTGTCCTACTATGTATAGGTCGGCATTCTGATTTACTTAACATTGATTTTTGAACCATTTCTCAAAATGCAAGTAAATCATCCTGAAAAGCATAACTTTTAGATGAATATATAATATTCTATCCTATGCATATATAATTTAACCATAACATTACTGAAAAGTTTTTTCCTATTACAGATAACACTATAGTAAATGTCTGTGAATGTAATTATTTCTGTGCATGTTTGATTATTTCCATGGGATGGAATGATACAAGTGCAACACCTGAGTCAAAGGATGTAACTTCATTTAAGGCTCTTGAAACATATCACGAATAGCATTTCGGAAAGGCTTACACTCCCACCAACATTGTGAGAGGAGCCATGTCACCTTACCATCATAAGCACCAAGAAGCATTATTTGTGGGCTAAACTTAGTGACTTGCTTCCCAAATATTAATAATAACTTTACAATGGAGAAACGTGGTAGACACTACCTGTGTTACTCGGGGTTCTCCAGAGAAACAGAACCCATGGAGATACATAATAGATAATGAAATTTAGCATAAGAAATTGGCTCATGCCATTATGGAGGCTGAGAAGCCCCACAATCTGCCATGTGCAATCTGAAGCCCCAGGAAAGCTAGCTGTGGAGTTCAAAGGCCTGACAACCAGGAAGGCCAAGGCGCACCAGGGGTATCAATGTTCACGCAGAGAGCAAATCCAATCTTTCCTACCTTTTTGTTTTTTTCATGCCCTCAATGGATCGGATGAGGCCACCCACACTGCGGTGGGCCACCTTCTTTACTCAGCCGGCCCATTCGGATGTTAATCTCTTCTGGAAACATGCTCACAGACACACCCTGCAGTAATGTGTAACCATCTATCTGGGCATCCGGTGGCCCAGTCAAGTTAACACAAAATTAACCCCCATACTACCTTAATCAAGTGACCCAGGTTAACATCACCAGTAAGAAGCCATGTTCATATCACGCACCACCCCCCACATGAGGTGATGAGAGAGGCAATTCACTTCTGTGGTCTTCTTTCCAAAAACCCATAATGCCAGTCTAAACACAAGGGAAACATCAGTGAAATCCAAATTGAAGGAGATTCAGTACAATACCCAATCAGTACTCTTGAAAACTGTCAAGGTCATGAAAAATATGGAAAGACTGAGAAATTGTCACAGACCAGAGCAGGGTAAGGAGATATGATCACTAAATGCAATGTGGCATCATAGGGTGGATCCTGGAATGTAAAAAGAACATTAGTAGAAAAACGCATGAAATCCAGATTAAGTCTGGAGTTGGTTAATGGTAAGGGACCAGTGTTAACCCATTAGTTATGGCAAATGCACCATGGTTATGCAAGTTATGGGTGAGGGGTATACGGGAACTCTATACTAACTTCGTAACTTTTCTGTAAATCTTAAAAGTCTTACTAAATAAAAATTCATTTAAAAAAAATACAGCTCTTTGGTTGCAGGGCTGGGAGCAAGGGCATGGGGAGTCAGTGTTTCATGGGCACAGAGTTTCAGCTTGGGAAGATGAAAGAGTTCTGGAGACGGATGGTGGGGGTAGTTGTACCACAATGTGAAAGTACTTACTGCCACTGAACTGTACAATTAAAAACGGTTAAAATGGTAAATTTCACATTACATATATTTTACAATTTTTAAAAATTCCTGATTTTCCCACAAGTAAATGTCATAGCTCACAGCCAACCCATCAGTAAGTCCTATCAACAGATCTTTCTATTCCAAAGGCTTCTCAACATCCCCATCCCTCCCACCAGGTTCGGGCCACGCAAATCTCCCCCACATATGGTGTGATAAGAGGGGCAGCTGCAGCCGGCTCACTGCTCTCCTGCCTCCACTCGTGCCCCCATCACCCAACTGTTCACACAAGACCCAGTCCCACATCACGCCTTCACTCGAAGCTTCCAATGGCTTCTCATCACATCAAAGGAAAAAATCCAAAGCTCAATAGGATCCAGGTACCTCTTAAACTTTTCCTCTGACCATTGTTCCTTTCCTCACTCCACTCCAGTATTTCTGGACTTCTGGATGTTTTGTAAAGACCAAATTGTTCCCACCTCTGGGCCTTTGCACAAGCTGTTCTTGCTGCTTTGAACACTCTGCCTCCAATACTGACCGGCCTCGCTTTCTTGCTTCATCTAGCTCTTTGCATAAAAAGTGATCACCAGAGGGAGGGGCGAGGGGGAGGAGGGGACGGATATATGCATACACAAAGGGTGCAATGCGCACCCTCCGAGAGATGGACATGCTTGGGACTGGGACTTGGGGGGAAGCGGGGGCAAGGGCAACATACATAACCTAAACATCTGTACCCCTATAAACAACAAACAATTAAAAAAAAAAAAGTGATCACCAACAGAATTTCTCCCAGACTTCTGCTTTTAACCAACCATCTCTCCCCTAAACCTCCTTTTCTTTATAATATTAGATTTATTATATTAACTGATACAAACACATACATACGTAATTTATTTATTGTCTGTCTCCCTGAATAGAATATAAGAACTCTATGAGGGGGACCTTATCTGCCTTCTCAAGTCTTATGGCTGCAGTGCCTATAAGATGACCTAGATTAGAAGGCACTTCATGAATTTTATCAAATGAAAGGATTGTGATCAATTCTTCTTCAAGTTCTTGGGTAAGATTTCTAGTTTTCTTCAAATAGATCCTAACACCTTTTTTTTTTTTTTTTAGAGAAAGGGTCTCACTATGTTGTCCAGGCTAGAATGCAGTGGCTATTCACAGGCATGATTACTATACACTACAGTTACATTCTCCAATTCCTGGGCTCAAGCGATCCTTCTGCCTCAGCCTCCTGAGTAGCTGGGACTACAGGTGTGTACCACTGCACCCACTTCTAATACTTTCTTTTAAAATTTATTCCAAGTTTTTTATTTATTTTTTTGAGACAGGGTCTCGCACTGTTGCCCAGACTGCAGTGCAGTGGCATCATCATAGCTCACAGCAACCTCAAACTCCTGGGCTTAAGCGATCCTCCCGCCTCAGCCTCCTGAGTAGCTGGGACTATGGGTGCGTGCCACCACAACTGGCTAATTTTTTAAAAATATTTTTTGTGGAGATACAGTCTCACTATGTTGCTCAGGCTGGTCTTGAACTCCTGGCTTCAAGTGATCCTCCCACCTCAGCCTCTCGAAGTGCTGGGATTACAGGTGTGAGCCACTGCACCCAGACTTTTTGTTAAAAGCAGTTTTATACATCCCCAGATAATCCGGGATAATCCCTGCATCTCAAGATCCTTAACTTAATCATATCTGCAAAGTTCCTTTGCTAAGTAAGGTAACATTCACAGGTTCCAAGGATGGAAGCGTGGACTTCTCTGGGGGCTATTATTCAGTTTACCTAAGGCTGCTTTCAAGATTTTCTCTTTATATTTGGTTTTCAGCAGATTAAATATTATGGGGCTAGGTGCTGTGTGTGCGTGCATGTGCACATGTGTACGTGAGTCGTGTGGGTTTGACATTTTGCCAATTGACCTAATAATGTTCTCTACAGAAAAAGAAAAATTGTGTGTGTGTGTGTGTGTGTGTATTTTCTGGTCTAAGATCCAGTCCAGAACTGTACTTTCTATTTGGTCGTCCCGTCTCTTCCATCTCCTATATCTGGAATGGTTCCCCAGTCTGTCTTTGTTTTTCATGACACTGATATTTATTAAGAGTCCAGCCCAGTTATTCTGTAGAATGCCCTTAGATTTGGTTTGCCTGACATTTCTGCAATAAACTCAGATTCTATCCCTTTGGTGGGAATGCCACAGGGGTGCCATCCCTCTTGCTGCATCAGCTCTTGACTACAGATGTTAACTTTGATCCCTTGATTAAGGTGCTATCTGTCAGATTTCTCCACTGTACAGTTACCGATTTCCCCTTTTTAATCAAAAAGTACCTTCTAATTAGAAACTTTGGAGTCATGTAAATTTCTCATCGAATTTTCACCCACCATCAAAAAGTTTACCTTTCAGGTGAAAACAGATGCATATAAATAGATTGCTATTTTACTACTGAATTGAGACAAGAAATAGTCTCAAACAAGATAACAAAGGTACCTTCGTTACATTTCAGATCTGGGAAGCTTAAATTTATATAATTACATCCACAATGTAATAAATAAATAAATACACAAATATTAATAAATAATTGCACAAGCCCACTATCCTCCATAAAGGACACCTTTATATAGACAAGATGTCAGGCTGAGGGTGAACATCAAGAGTGACACTAAAGTGTTTCACAATCCTGTCATTTCATCAGTGATCCAGCTACGGAACATTAGAACGGTAAGGCCATCTCACCATGGACTCGAGAGCAGACACGAGGAATGTCACCACCATCCTGCTCTCCGAAGACTCCTCTTCTTCAACGGGCAGGGTGGACATTGCTACTTGGGCCATGGTCCCTGTGCAAGAGAAGTGAAAAGAGAGTGAGTGGTAGACGTCTGGTGTCCTAAACCTACGTTTAGAGCTGTGAGGGTGCTCACAGAAGACCATGCCAAATCTTTCTTTAGAATTAAGAAACTGATGCTTAAAGACATTTAGTGACTTGCCCATGATCTCCCAAATAGTGGCACTATCTTTCATAAAGTGTATTTTCCACTAAATCTACATATCACCTCCCTATAGAACGAATTCAGGTATTACACTCGAGAAACATGGTGACTGTTTCCCAGATGAGAGGAAGGAAATGTACCTTACTGATCGATGATGTTTTGTTAGGTTTCAGCATGCCTGTGCCAGATACCACCTGCCTTTTCACTTACACACATAAAGGAGATACGGGGGTTTGTGTACCTAAGATGGGAAAAGAAAATTCCTTCTTTCCTTCTCCCCAGGTTTCTCCCACATAAAAGCTCACTCTAAATTTTGCCAAGCTTGAAATTAGCTTTTAAAAAATTTGAAAAAGTTCTCCAAAACCCCAAAAGGAGTTTTTGAAATAGAGCATGCAAATTAAGTTCTTGTCAGATGTGTCGTGCCCCTGCAATAGTTGGCTTAATTAAATCTGTAAGCAAAAGATTAACGGATCAACATGAATATGTACACAGGAAGGAAGACCGAAGATTTAAGGGAGCGAAGCGTGGTCATCACACAAGGCTACTCAGAGATTCGAGAGCATCTTTCAGAGCACGTGGTTCGATTCCTTGCCCACTTGAACATGGTGTGGCCACATGACTTTCGTGACACTACGTCAGGGAAATGATATCACTTACAGGCAGAGGCTTTGCCACACTCCCTCTTCCTCCTCAGGAGCAACCAGCAATATTCCACATAGGACCGCTCCATCAGCCTGGGTTCCAGGTTGGGGACAACATGGAACAGGCCCATAGCCAACTCACAACAGACCCTCAGTGCATTTAAGAAATAAATTCTTGCTCCTTTAATCCTCCAAAATCTGGCGTTTGTAACCACAGCACACCCTACCCAATCTGGACAGATACAGAAGGCTAAAAAGGAATTCGAAATAAGCAACTATGCATCTAAATTCTCTGAAGACACTTGAGGATCCTTTAATTAGAGTTCTAACCTTCCTGAGAACATAGACTAGTTATGCCACACCAGTAGGATGCAAATTGATTAGGTTAAAAATGTTTAGAAATCTTTATCCCTATTATGAAATAGAATGTGAGGGAGAAGGGAGGGATATGGAGAGATTTGTTGAAGGATACAAAATTACAGCTAGATGGGAGGAATAAATTCTAGTGTTATACACTACTATGTTAATAGTTAACAATAATGTATCATATAGTTTCAAATAGCTAGAAGGAGGACACTGAATGCTCCCAGAACAAAGAAATGATAAATATTTGAGATGATGGATATGCTAATTACCCTGATCTGATCACTACACATTTTATGTGTCAAAACATCACTATGTAACCCCATAAATATGTACAATTATGTGTCAATTAAAAATTTTAAATTTAACTTAAAAAATAAGAATGTGAGGGGGCAGTCTGATCTCATACCTTAATATTAATTTTTATAGGCATTACGTGGGCACAAACAAGTCAGAGAATACACACACTTCAATTTGAAGCTTTTATGATAATTATCTTAAATGAAACCTTTAACACTCTTCTTGTTATCACAACCATATCTGAGAACAAATATAAGTTCGTGAATATTATTTTACATAACAAAGACTATCCTGACAACAGAACTGGAATCAGAAAAAGTAGCATCAACCACTTCTCAGCCTTTTGGCTAAAATCAAGTGTAGAAAAAGCAACATCCAACAAGGAGTCATGTAGGGCTTAGTCTTGTCTTGAGCATTCTAGATTCCATGATTATCACTTAGTACACTCGACTGAGGAAATGCACAAAGAGTATGTAACAGCTAAAGGCATATTATTTTTCCATTCACGAGAACATTAACTTAGATTATGCTCCATCCATATAATTTTGGGAGCTGAGAATATTTTCATACATAATCTTATTTTGTCTTTATTATCCCAGGAAGAGAAAAAGGTGTAGAAATCGTCTTATTTTACAAACTCAGTGATTTGTTTAAGCAAAGCTGGAACATACACCCGGATAATTTTCTGCCTACTGCTGTTTTCACTTCTTCTCACCTTAAAATGCCCTAAACCTGCTATGACGTCTTTACATTGAGAAATGGGAGGCAGATGCCATACCGACAGCCCACAGGGGCACCACAAGTGAGGGGCAGTCCTGTTTCATCAACAACACTTCATGAAAGGCAGCAGAACACTTGCCAGGACAGAAAACACCGTGAAGGTGACCCATTCCAGGCAGGCCTGTGGGGAAGGAGCCCCTTGTTTGGGGCACTCTGCTATCTGGAAGTGGGTGCACTTGGATCACAGCAGAAGTTCACTAACCTGCTCTTTGCGGGTCCCAAGAGGTCACTGCCCTGGAGAGTCTTTCGTTGCGACTATTTCTGGCACATTCCTGGCACCTCTCACTCAGTAACTGTGCCCTCTCTTTTCTCCCTCTCCCAGAAAGAAACTGCCATCAGAAGGTGGCATTAATGACAAACACCAGAGGATGCGCCAGGCCAGCTTATGGAGCATGAAACGCGAAGCTCTGGTCCCCACAGAACCTAAAGCCAGGAGAGTCAGGGTGTGGGGTCGCCAGATAACTACCTAGCTGTGTGACCCTGGGGGCTGGACTTAACCTCCTCTATAAAAGGAGACACTAAATCAATCACTTATTATAAAGACTCCTTTCACCTCTGACCTTTTACCAATCCCCTCAATCTAAAACCAAAAGGAACTGCACGTTATATAATCCCATCCATGTGGAATGTCCAGAACGGGGAAATCTATAGGGACTGAGAGTAGATCAGTGGTTACTTAGGGCTGAGAGGTTGGGGATGATAGCTAAAGAGTCTGGGGTTTCTTTTTGGGGTGATGAACATGTTCTAAAGTTGACTGTGGTGATGGGTCACACAACTGTCTGATTATACTAAAAACCATTGAACTATACACTTTAAATGAGTGAATTGTATGGTATGTGAATTATATCTCGATAAAGCTGTTTTAAGATAATCAAATGTAATCAAAAGGAGATTGATGGAAAAAAGAAAATTAACATTCACTGAACTACATCCTACGTGCCAATGCTTTTCTGATCATCCAATTTAATGCACACCTTCTAAGAGAAAAATTATTCCCTATGCAAGGACACAGAGAGGCGAGGAAGCAGGGAAGCCTGCTCAGGGTTGTGCAGCTGGTTTATGGCCAGAGCGGGGACTGCAGAGAGAGAGAGATAAGCAAAGGGAAGAAAGACCATGGAGGGGAAAGTGTTCCATAATGAGGGTGACTCCATGTCACCAGGACAGTCCCAGCTCACGCCTGCTGTGCGGGTGAGCTGCCTGCATTCTCAAGTGCCTAGAAGATGAATTAGAACATGTTTCCATGTGGGTGGTTGTGCGAAATGGAAAAAAAAAAAAATCACTAAGATATGGCGTTCTGTGTCCTTCAAACAACCTCCAAGCTCAGAGGTCTCCCAAGGAAGCAGACAAAAAAGCAATCGAAGTGAGACCCTTATCTCTGAACTCAAACAATGCTTATGTCTGCATATTTTACTTAGCAGGAAGAAAAATGGTCAAAATGATCATTTGCTCTGTTTCCTTCAAATAAAGGAAAAAATTTTTAAATAAAATATCTTTTAACTGATGTAAACTAGACCCCCATGAGATTATGTTTCATTTCTTTGATTATTAAAGGGTAAATACCTGTCATTTAAAAATTTTTAAATGAAAGGTATAATTTATATATAACAAAGTTCACCCTTTTCAGTGTAGAGTTCTGAGTTTTGAGAAACGTAAAGTTCGTGTAGCTCCCATTAAAATCAGGATAGAATAGTTCCATCCCCCTAGAAAATTATAGCACAGTAACCCTTAAGAAGACTGTGAAGTCAAAACTTTGGTTTTTTATGAATAATAGAATGAAACCAAATGGAACTCAAAAAAGATACTTTCGGTTGGCATCAACTGTGCCACTAGCAATAATAAAAGAAATGAATGTTTATAATTATCCTTTATGTAATAACAAACAGAGGGAGGAACCCTGTCTTTTATATTTTATGATTTGGAACACATCAGGCATTAATAGAACATGAAAAATAATGAAACATGATTACAAGCTAACAGTGTTTCCCATTCCAAGAACATTTTCCTGAGAAATTCAATGCATTCAACAAAACTATAAATTCTTGACAATAAGAGTTTGTACCACAGAATAAAATCCCATAAAGCTTATATGGTGATTTGAGATTGCAGATTTTTATATAGTAGTTTTGTATTGTTCTTTAAAACTGGAGATATAAACCAAAATAACTCTCAAATCTCATGTAGTTTTTCCACCAATCCTTAAGGACTTTCTCTCCATTTTAATGTAATATTTGACTAATAGAAAGCAAACATCTAGAACAGGGGTCAACAATCTACAGCCTCTAGGTCAAATCAGACTGCCACCTATTTTTGTAAATAAAGTTTTATCAGAACACGGTCATACTCATTTGTTTACATCTTGTCTATGGCTGCTTTCCTGCAAAGCCAGGGCTGCATGCGTGTGACAGAGAGTATTTGTCCCCAAAGCCAAAAATATCCACTGTCTGGACAAAGTTTGCCCATCACTGATCTAGAATTTATATTCATCATTAACAACATTTTTTTCTTTTTTCTTCTCTTTTTCTTCTTTTAGCAAGGCCCTTCACTTCAAACTTTTCATTATTTGAAATGTCATCCACTCCATTTATTAAATCTCTGAAATCTTGAAAGAGATGACTGGTTTATTTTTTAAACTATTTCTAGGTTTTCCTTTCCAAAGGTTAATTTTTCGGATCTCTGAGGGCTTGGTTTTAATTAACAAGTTCTACCTTCTCCACAGCTCAGCCCAGGCCTACAGTAAATGCAAACCACAAACTGAAGTGTATTTCACCATTCAACAAAAATGTATTGAGCACCCGCAACGTGAAAACATACACTCTGCTGGCAGGAAGCGGGGAAAAAAAAGTGAATAGAATCCAACTCCTGCTCTCAAGTGAGACAGACCTGCTTGCACAAGGCAGAATCTCAGGCAACAAAGGCAAAAGAAAGCCAGACACCCTTGCAACGGTCCAGGGCAGGTGGGAACACAAAGTGAACAATTGACAGAAGATGAGAAAAATGAAGGCACCTAAGCATTACAGTAGCCACCCTCCCACTTATCCTTGGGGGACACATTCCAAGACCTCCAGTGGATGCCTGAAACCAAGGATAGTACTGAATCCTATATATCTAAGTTTTTTCCTATACAGGTTGAGTATTCCTTATCCGAAATGCTTGAGATCAGAAATGTTTCAGATTTCAGATTTCGGAATATTTCCATATACATAATAAGATATCTTGAAGATGGGACCCAAAGCTAAATATGAAATTCAGCTGGGTGCAGTGGTGTGTGCCTGTAGTCCCAGCTACTTGGGAGGCTGAGGTGGGAGGATCACTAGAGCCCAGGAGTTTGAGGCTGCCATAAGCTATGATTATACTACTGCACTCTAGCCTGGGTGACAGAGACCCTGTCTCTTAAAAAAATGAATAAATATGAAATTCATTTATGTTTCATATCTATTCTACATATAGCCTGAAGGTGATTTTATAAAACATTTTAAATAACTTTGTGCATGAAACAAAGTTTATGTACATTGAACCATCAGAAAGAGAAAGTGTCAGGTGGGGAATTTACCACTTGTGGCATCATATCACTGTTCAAAAAGTTTTGGATTCTGTAGCATTTTAAATTTTGAATTTTTGGATTAAGGATGCTCAACCTATACGTATATACTTATGATGAAGTTTAATTTATAAATTTGGCACACTAAGAGATTAATGCTAATAAGTAATAATAAAATAGAACAAGTACAACAATATACTGTAATAAAAGTTACGTAAATGTGATCTCTGTCTCTCTCAAAATATCTTACACTGTACTCACCCTTCTTTTTCTTCTTGTGATGATGTGAGAATCTATTCCTGAATCTGTGTAACCATCCCTTACTTGCGGTAAATGGCTTGGTGTCACTCGTTTTAGGGGATCCCTTGCTGAAGTCTTCGTATAGGCTCAGTGCTTTCTGGCGCAACACGTTGCTGTCAATCGGAACACGCTTTCTGTTCATGTCTTCTACCCACAGGTGCAACGCCTGCTCCATCTTAACCAAGCGCTTATCGCGCACCGTGGCTGTCACTTTTGCAGTTGGAGGTGAGACAGCAAAACTGGCACGAATTTCTTTTTCCTTCTTCACAATTTCACGGATGGAAGATTCGTTCTTACTGTAGATCTTAGCAACCTCAGCATAGGATTTTTTTTCTTTCCTTATTAAGTCCAGAACTTTCACCTTTTCACTTAGAGGAAGCACTTTACGGCTTCTCTTTGGCCTATCCGAATTGCCAACATCACTACTCTTGTGCTTTGGGGCCATTACGGAGTAAAGTAAGGGTGACTTGAACGCAAGCACTGCAATACTGCCACGGTCGATCTGATAACCTAGCCGGCTACTGAGTGACTACAGGCAGGGAGCGTCTACAGCTTGGAGCCACTGGACAAAGGGACGATTCAAGGCCTGGGCAGCACGGCGAGAGATTTCATCACGCTACTCAGAACAGCGTGCAATTTAAAACTTATGAACTGTTTATTTCTGGAATTTTCCATTTACTATTTTCATACCACTGTTGACCTCAGGAAACTGAAACCGCGGATAAAAGGGGACTACTGTACTTCCGAGTTCCGCAGCCTGAGAATGAGGGAAGGGACTGTCCAGGCTGAAGCCAGGGGTCTAGGCAGAGACCTCAGGGGCTGAACAGGCAGGCAGGAAGAACTGTGACCCATTCCAAATCGCCAGTGCAGATTGATACCAGCTGCAACCTGGCCCCAAGCCCTGTGTCCACTGATGTCACACAGATGATGATGATGCCTTCGTCTCCAAATGGAAGACAAGAGAAGAAAAGGCTGCTCAATACTTCAATTGCAGCCGTGAGCAATATCCAATTGGCCAATTTCCAATCTCATATCTAGACATCTGTTTACTTCAAATTACCAGCACGAAACTAAAATATGATTTTTTTTTCCTTAAAACACAAAGCTTGGCTCAGCAATTCCACTCCTTGGTATACACCTATGAGAATTGAAAACAAATGTCCGCACAAAAATGCGTACACCAATGTTCATAGCAGCATTATTCATAACAGCCAAGAGGTGGAAACCCAAATATCCAAAAAATGGTGTATATTCCCATCATAGATTATTATTCAGCCATAAAAAGGAATGAAAGAAGCCAGACACAAAAGACTCCTTAGGATGAGTCCATCTACAAGAAATGTCCAGAACAGGGAAATCCATAGACACAAAGGTGGCTGCCAGGTGCTGGCGGTGGGGTGGGAAATGAGGAATCAGGGCTTAATGAGTTTGGAGTTTCTTCCAGGGTGCTGAAAACATTCTGGAATTCGACAGTGGTGACGATTGCTCAGCTCTGTGAATCTACTGAAACCCACTAAATTATACACTTTTCAAGGGTGAATTTTACAGTGGATCTCATGAAGCAACAAAAGCAAAGCTTGGGTTTGAGGGGTGGAGAATACAGCCTACAGCCCCTGCCAGCCTTTTTCCTCCTTGAATTCTAAAGTAGAACCGCGACGGATTGCGTTCCAGGGCCCGAGCCAGTTTCCCCTGGCGTACGGATTTCCCTTCAGTCAACAAACAGGGCGCCGCGCGGACTCGCGGAGAAAACCCACGCTGGAGGCCACTTGGCAACGCGTGACGTAAGGAGGCGGAGCCGGGACGCAGTTACCAGGTAACAGCAGCGACCACGCCCCCTCTTCTAACCAATCAAGCGCGTCCGCACGCAGCGCGAGCGCCCCACGTACGCCAGGCGGAGCATGACCTCACGCGCACCGGAGCCCCCGGCCCCCGCCCAGCCAATCAGAAAGGAGAGGGGCGCGCGCTCCGTGCGTGCGACCGTTGCTCCCGCGGCAGGGCTTCCCCGCCCCACCCCCACCCCTCAGGTCCTGCCCGCGGGGACTGGGGTTCCGGGGCCCGCTTGGGGGCGCCGGGGCGTCGGGGGCACCTCCCGCCGTGCACTGGGGCGGCCAGGCGGCTTCCCTTCCCTGGGCCCACGGGAGGAGAAAGTTCCGAGAAAAGCACACGCCCTTAATGGCGGCGGAGGCTTCGGCGGGGGCGGGGTACGCACCTGAGGGCGCTGGCCAGCGGGCTGCGCCGGGCCGGCAGCGGAGTCCGAGGCCTGGGCCACCGGGGAGCGACCGAGCGCAGGGCAGCGGCCGGGAGCCCGGCGCCGGGGACCAGCTTGAGGAGGGGCGCGGGCGTGGGTGGCGGCCGAGGCCCCTGCTCGCCACTAGCCCTCTTTTTTCTCTTTCTTTCTTTCCCTTTTTTTTTCTTTTTTGTTTGCTTCCTGGAAGGCAGCCTTGACTCGTGTGTCCGCAGCGCCCCAAGTGGGAGTTGCCGTTTCCGGTGCTGTCGAATCCAGTTCAGCCGCACACTGCATTTGTGCTGAGGCTCAGTCTGGGTCCCCTGAGGTCCAGACATCATCCATCGCTGGTTTTTGATGAATTGCTGGCACGTGTGTCTTTTTCTCACTCCTAGACACTGCCCCCGAACGTGGATGTAGTTTCCTTTTTGTTATTTAATATATTTTTTGCGTGACTGCAGATTGTAGCTTTAAAGTGGTTGGGTCACAACTCGAGTGACCAGTGAATCTGCCTTAAAAGTCGAGTTGTTATTAACTGCAGTAGCGTGTCCGGACCCTTTGGTGGGGTCTGTGACATCGCCAGGCAATCATGCGCTGTCCATCACATAGTGGCTACACTCAAGCAAATAGTCAAACTTTACAATAGTATTTAGTCTTATTAAATTACCATTACATATTCATTTTATTTTATTTTATTTTATTTTATTTTTGAGACAGAGTCTCACTCTCTTGCCTGGGGCGAGTGCCGTGGCGTCAGCCTAGCTCACAGCAACCTCTAACTCCTGGGCTCGAGCAATCCTACTGCCTCAGCCTCCCGAGTAGCTGGGACTACAGGCATGTGCCACCATGCCCGGCTAATTTTTTTCTATATATATATATTTTTAGCTGTCCTATTAATTTCTTTCTACTTTTGGTAGAGACGGGGTCTCGCTCTTGCTCAGGCTGGTCTCGAACTCCTGAGCTCAGGACTATCCACCCGCCTCGGCCTCCCAGAGTGCTAGGATTACAGGCGTGAGCCACCGCGCCCGGCCACATATTCATTTTAAATATGTCAAAAACAGAATCGGATAATAGAAATCATTTATCCATGGCTCACATTAGACGTTTCGTAACTTATTTCCTTCATATTTTAAAGAAATCAAACATTACAGACAATGGAAGGCAGCATTCTCATTCCTGTCTTTCCATAGGTAACTGCTGTCTTGAAGTTAATATGTATGTTCTAATACACATTTTTCTATTGAAAAAGACTGGTGTTCCAAATTTACTGATACTTTTCTGTCAATAGCTACCAAAGATATGCTTCCTACCAGATACCGTGAAAAAAAATCTGTCTTTAAAGGTAAAGATAACAACAATTAGTTGAGAAAATGTCTGCTTTTTTGACATTTTACAAAGGGATGTTTGAAAATATTTCTTTGTTAAAGTCTGTTGTTATTCAGAGTAGTTATGTTCTATAAAGTTGGAGCCAGCACTGAATTAGCTGATTCTGAACCTTTGCTCCTAGAAGAAATACAGGGTTAGATTCCTGAAGCCTCTGACATTTTTGTGAACCTATTGAATACATAACCTTGTTTTATGGGGGTTTCTGTTTAAAGATTCCTCATTTAATATCTGTTGTTGATTCATTAACATTGAACTCATAGCCAACAAGCCTGAACAAAGCTTATCTAACGTGTATGTTTTCTCTGTAAGGCACATCACAGCCTTTCTTGCACCTAAGAACACTAGACAACAGTTCAGTGTTATGCTTTGGGTATATTTTAAATCGAAATCTCTCTCTTTTTCTCTCTCTCTCTCTCTAACACACACGCGCGCGCGCGCGCACGCACAAGCACAAAAAGGTGAAAGAGGCTGCATTAACTAGACCAGCAATTCGATACTTGTTTCCACTGTGAGACAAGATGGCAGAGAGCATTGCCTAGTTCAATCCCAGCTGGGAAACTGCATGTCAAGAAACTCGTATTTCTGGCTGCTCTGTGCATGTCTGTGAATGACTGTGGAAAATTATAGGTTTGGGGGTTACCAATAAATTTTAGTGAGTGGGCAAATTTGCCAATACAAAATTGACAAATAATGAGGATTGACTGTATTTGCTTGCTAAAAACAATGAGAGCATAAAACTCTTATATTTGTCCACTGAGGCCAGGCGAGGTGGCTTGCGCCTGTAATCTCAGCACTTTGGGAGGCTGAGGTGGGAGGATCGCTTGAGCCCAGGAGTTCAAGGCTACAGTAAGCTATGATGGCACAACTGCACTCCAGCCTGGGCAACAGAGCGAGAACTTGTCTCTGAAACAAAATCTTATCTGTCCCCTTAAACCTGGAAACAGTTTTCCAATATGCTTAAAAATCTTCTCTATGAAGAGTTTCAGTATTTTGAACCCATTTGTTAAAAGTGTCAAAATATACATCTTCTGATTGGTTTGAAAGAATAACTGATTAGCATCAGAAAGGATTGTATATACCCACTGTCTTTCATTTCTGTCCTCTTACTCTTTCTTGAACCTACTCCAATTAACCACCTCCGTCCACTAAAACTGTCTTTTCCAAAGTTACAAGTGACCACCATATTGCTAAATCCTCTGGTCATCTTGCAGGCTGTGAATAACTCGATCTATCAGCATTTGACGAAACTAATCACTCCGTCCTCTTTGAAACACCGCTGGGCTTGTTAAGACACTACATCTGGCCGCTGTTCTGCCTACTTTTCTGGCTGCTCTTCCTCAGCCTGTTGCTACTCCTTCTCTTTGTCCCAACCTTTACATAGTGCAGGTGTCCCAGGGGTCGGTCATGGACCCTGATGGAATTATGCTGTATCTTTCTGTCGCTTTTACCTGGTAGATGAATCTCATCTAGTCTCATGGCCTTAAATACTGTTTATATGGTTATGACTCCCAAATACATACCTGGGGTCCAGACCATTCTCCTGAACTCTAAATCTATACGACCAACTGCCTACTTTGACATCTTCACTTGGAGGATGAATAGGCATCTCAAGCAGAACGTGTCTCACCCTCTCCCCAGTTTCTCCTGCCGTCTTCCCCATCTTAATTAACGAAACGTCATTCTTTCATTTATTCAAGCCGAAAACCTTGGAAGTCCCCTTTACTCCTCCCACACCCCCACACTAATCCTTCAGACAGCTCAGTCAGTTCTGATTTTACCCAGATTCTACCACTTTCCAATAACCCCCACTACCCCACTACCACCAGTCCAGGCCTACTGTGTTTCTTGCAATAGACTCCTAATTTGTCTTCCTAATTCTGCCCTTAACCCTCTTCAGCCCATCCTCAAAACAGCAGCAAAAAGAATCCTGTAAAGTATTAACTCATTTCACTCTTTTGCTCTAAACTGTCCATCTCAGAGTAAAGATCCTGACTTGTGCTTCTGGCCAAGATGAAGTAACAAGAAGCAGATTCACCTTCCCACCTGGAACCCAACTAAACAAAGAAACAAACACAAAATGCATGGAACAATGGTTTTTCAAGACATTGGATGTCAGACAACAAAGGATAGTGTTGTCTGAGAAGTGGTGAACAGGTGAGGTGAGCTGTACAATTGCCCAGCTTACAGACTTGATGTAGTTTTCAGGCCATGGCCCAGGGAAGGGAAATTAAGGCAGAGCCCAGCACTTTCTTAGCTGAGGTTACAGAGCTGAGAATTCAGAGAGACCAAGGCAACTACAGTTCATAAAGAAGAGTACCAGAAAGGAGAGTTCTACACAAAGAGAGAACCCCAGAGATCTGCAGAGGAACTCCTGGAGTGTTCGGTAGATATATCAGCACACACATGAGGAAATGACCTAAGGCTGGGGAAAGAACCATCTGAATGTGTTGGAATAGTGCTTAGCACTTACACAGGGTCAAGAACAGTGCCTGTTCAAGCGTTACAGGTCATTGGGTAGAGTACTAAGGAAGGTCTTGCCTCATTAGGGGAGTGTATTAGTCCATTTGTGTTGCTATAAAGAAAATACCTGAGGCTGGGTAATTTATAAAGAAAATAGGTTCATTTGGCTAATGGTTCTGTAGGCTGTACAAGAAGCATGGTGCCAGCATCTGCTTCTGGTTAGGGATTCAGGGAGCTTCCAACCAAGGTGGACAGTATAGGGGGAGCAGAAGTGTCACTTGGCGAGAGAAGCAGTAAGGGGGGTGGGGTGCCAGGCTCTTTTAAATAACCAGCTCTCATGTAATAAACCAAGAACCCAGTCATTATCGCTGGGAGGGCACCAAGCCATTTATGAAGGGTCTGGCCCCACAACCCAAACACCTCCCTCCAGGCCCCACATTCAACATTGGGGATCAAACTTCACCATGGGATTTGGAGGGGCCAAATGTCCAAACTGTATAGGGAGGAAATTAGCCCTTGATTTCACAGTGCTCCACACTCACCTAACAAGTCATAAAAATAAAACTTGAAACTGTTTCCAAGTAACCTAACTGTATTCCAGAGCAAAGCACAAGAAGATTTGTGGTTATATGAAAGTATCCAGCTTCAGAAAAGGTAAAATTTACAATGTCTGGCATCCAACCAAAGATTACCAGACATACAAATTGAACTTCCGCAGATTAAAAACTACAATATCTGAGATTAAAAAAAAAAAAAGCTGTACTGAATGAGATTAATGACAAATTAGAAATTGCAGAAGAAAATGTTAGTGAACTTGAAGGCATAGCAATAGCAATGGAAAAGAACATTAGTAAGCTTTGGGACAGCCTCAAGTAGTCTAATATATAAATAATTGAAGTCCCTGAAGGAGAGGAGAGAAAATTTTCCAAACTTAACAGAAACTATAATATAAACCCATAGATTCAAGAAGCTCAACAAACTTCAAGCAGAGGAAACATGAAAAAAACTACATCAAGTTTTCAGGCACCCCACCAGAACACTTGCTCAAAATCAGTATTAAAGAGAAACAAAAGCAGCCACAATGAAATTAAATTAGAAATCAATAACAGAAAGATGCTTGAGAAATCCCCAAATATTTGGAGACCAAATAACACACTTCTAAATAACCTATGAACTAAAGAAGAAATTAAAAGGGGAATTAAAAAGTCTTTCGCACTGAATGAAAATGGAAACAAAACAAATCAGAATTGGTGAGATGCTGCACAGAATATTAGAAAAAAATAAATGTCTCAAATTAATGCATTCAGCTTCCACTTAAGAAACTAGAAAAATATGAGAAAATTAAATACAAGTTAAGCAGAAGAGAGAGGAGGGAATAATAAAGATAAAATCTGACATCTATGAAACAGAAAACAGAAAAACAATAGAGAGAATCAATGAACCCATAGTTATTTTTGTGGGAAGATTTATGAAACTGATGAACTTCTAGCCAGACTGGTCAGAAAAACAGAGAGAGAAGACACAACTTACCAGTATCAGAAATAAATAGATGAAATCACTACAGATTCTACAAACATTAAAAGGATAAGGGTTGGGTGACACTGGCCTGGGCAACATATTGAGACTGTTTCTACAGAAAATAAAAAAAGTTAGTCAGGTGTGCCTGTAGTCCCAGCTCCTGGGGAGGCTGAGGCAAGAGGATCCCGTGAGTCCAGGAGTTTGAGGTTGCTGTGAGCTATGATGATACCACTGCACTCTAGCCTCAGTGATAGAATGAGACCCCAACCCTTCAAAAAACAAACAAACAAAAAAAAAACTAAACATGGAATTATCATGTGATCCAGCAATTTCACTCCTAGAAATGTACCCAAAGGAATTGAAAGCAGGGACTCGGATACTTTTACACCAAAGCTCTTCAACATTCTTCATGATAGCCAGAAGGTGGAACGACCCAAGTGTCCACAAACAATTGAATGATAAACAAAATGTGGACAGACAAAAGATACATATGATGGAATATTTTTCAGCCATAAAAAGCAATGAAGTTCTGACACATGCTACAATATGAATGGACCTTGAAGATACTATGCTACGTGAACTAATCCAGACACAACAGGAACAAAAATTGCACGATTCCACTTATGTGAGGTACTTAGAATAGGCAAATTCACAGAGACAGACAGTAGATTAGAGGTTGCCAGCAGCTGGGTGGGAGGGGAGAATGGGAGTGATCGCTTGATGGTTACAGCGTGTCTGCTAGGGGTAAAAAGTTTCAGAAATACGTGGTGGTGATAGTTGCACAACACTGCAAATACAATTAATTCTACTTAATTGTACACTTAAAATTGTTAAAATGGTAAATTTTATGGTATGTATATTTTACCAAAATAAAAAAATTTTTAAGGTGAAAATCCTGCCACCATAGTGCAGCCGTTCCATTCTTGGTTTTTACTCAAGAGAAAGGAATATATGTCAATACAAAGACTTGTACACAAATATTCATAGCAGCTTTTCATTTATAATAGCTGAATGCAGGAAACAAGCCAAATGTCCACCAAGAAGCCAATGAATTAAAAAATTGTGGTATGTCCATGTAATGGAATGCTACTCAGTAGTAAAAAAAGTGAATTATTACCACATGCAAAAACACCTATCGATCTCCAAATCATCATGTTAAGTCACCGAAGCTAGACCAAAAAAGTCCATATTTCATGATTGTATATACGTATATGCATAAAATTCTATAACGTTCAAACTGTTTTGTAGTGGCAGAAAACAAATCAATTTCCTGGCACTGAGGACTAAGAAAATAATTGATTGCAAAAGACATGAGGACACTTTTGGGGGTGATGTAATTATGCTATATCTCCATTCACACAGGTGAGTGCATTTTTCAAAACTCATCAAACTGTATACTTTAAATGAATGCAGTTTATTATGCATAAATTATGCCCCCAAGTTGATTAAAAATTCAGCCCTTCACATATCTCTATCATGAAGTATTTAAACTATTTTAATTTAAACATATTCATTCACATTTCTCTCACTAAAATCATCTTATTAGTACTATTTTCCTAACCACTACTGTTTTTAATGGGAGCAAATGGATTAAAAACAAAAATAAAATATTTGATTTAAAACTGTGGTTTATTTAATATTTATCATTGTTTAAAAAATTCTTTGTATATTCTATAAAGTACGTATTATTATTAGTATAATAATGTGTGTAAATGTGTATGTATTTTTTCATGCTCACAAATTTTATTCTTAAGGATATATAATCAAAATAATTTGGAGACCACTGTCCTAAAAAGTTGGAAGATTATGTTCTCAGAAAATGGAAAATAGGCCAGGCGCGGTGGCTCACACCTGTAATCCTAGCACTCTGGGAGGCCGAGGCGGGTGGATTGTTTGAGCTCAGGAGTTTGAAACCAGCCTGAGCAAGAGCGAGACCCCATCTCTACTAAAAATAGAAAGAAATTAATCGGACAACTAAAAATATATAGAAAAAAATTAACCGGGCATGGTGGCACATGCCTGTAGTCCCAGCTACTCGGGAGGCTGAGGCAGAAGGATCGCTTGAGCCCAGGAATTTGAGGTTGCTGTGAGCCAGGCTGACACCACGGCACTCTAGCCCGGGCAACACAGTGAGACTCAGTCTCAAAAAAAAAAAAAAAAGAAAGAAAATGGAAAATAATTTATCTATAAGCAAAAGGCTGGATTCCTTCAAGTAGATGATTGAAATCAATGGTAATAGTAGAGCATATCACATTTATGGATGGAAAGACTCAAGATAGTACAATGTGATTTCTCCTAGTTAATTTCTCTCAACTAACTCACAAATTTAATGTAATTTCAATCAGAATCCCAGTGGGATTTTTAATGCAGCTTGACAAGATGATTTTAAAATTTTTATGGAAGTAAATGTTATGAATAGCAAAAGCAATTTTGTAAAAGAATAGAGAATAACAAAGAAGAGATTTGATTGAATGAAAATCAGAGCATATTATAAAGCTGTAGCAGTTGAAACCCTGTCATATTAATATAAGAATAGAGCTGTAGAAACAAATAGTTTCCAGAAAATTGACCCATGTATTTATGGAAATTTATCATATGTTATAAATGACATTTCAAATCTTCAGATAGAATCTGTACTAGCAAGTAAATTATTTTGGGACAATCAGATATCCATTTGGAAAAAATATCAATAAACATACCAAGCCTGGCTTGATACCATTCATAAAAGTCGACTCTAAATCTGAATATAAAAAGTGAAAGTATTAGAGTAAATGTTTTACAAATATTATAGAATATCTTTATGCCTTGGTCAATAGACTGCCTTCCTAAACAAGACATAGAAAGCTAATGCTGGCTGGTCGCGGTGGCTCACACCTGTAACCCTAGCACTCTGGGAGGCCGAGTGGGGAGGATCACTTAAGCCCAGGAGTTTGAAGCTGCAGTGAGCTATGATGATGCCACTGCACTCTAGCTGGGGAGACAGAGCAGAGACCACAGAGACTCTGTCTCGAAAAAAAAAGAAATGCTCCAAATGTCCACCAAAAGAGGAATTATTAAATAAGAAGTGGTTAATTCATACTAATATGCAACAATGAAAAAGAAAGGGATAGGTCCAAACTCATAAAAGCCTTTCCAAGATAGTTTTCAGTGAAAAGAAGAAGTTGCAGAATGTGATCTATATTATACCATTTCTTTAAGCACACACAACACAAATAAAATATTTTTTCTATGGCAAGATACGGAGCTGTAGTTAAAGGAGCCTTGAGCTTTACCCACATATAAGGTTTAATTAATTATTTTTTACAAGGGACTGCATGATAAATTAATTGTATAATTAAAAGTTAATATCAAATTGAAATTAACTGATCAACACTTAATGTGCATATATAGTAATAACATTCATTGGGGGTTGGGCAGATGGGTTGGGGGAGGAGGGGATGGGTATATACACATGTAATGGGTGTGGTGTGCACCGTCTGGGGGATGGACACGCTTGAAGCTCTGACTCAGGTGGGGCAAGGGCAATATACGTAACCTAAACATTTGTACCCCTGTAATATGCTGAACTAATTGTCATCATCATAATCAAAACATGTAAGGCTAAGTTCACTCTTTCCCAGACTAGAGAATTTCAGCTACCTCAAAGTGTCAAAGAAATTAGAATGTCTACACAAAAACATCATTTCAAGTGGTGAGGAAATTCAGCTTGACTAACATAAGCAGACATTTTGATACTTTGGGATAGCTGATATTTTGCTGTAGGACCATCTTTTTTTTTGAGACAGAGTCTCTGTCACCCTGGCTAGAGTGCAGTGGCATCATCATAGCTCACTGCAACCCCAAACTTCTGGGCTCAAGAGATCCTCCTGCCTCAACTGGGACTACAGGCGAGCACCGCCACGCCCAGCTAATTTTTTCTATTTTTAGTAGAGGCCGAGTCTAGCTCTTGCTCAAGCTGGTCTCAAACTCCTGGCCTCAAGTGATCGTCTGGCCTCAGCCTCCCAGAGTGCTGGGATTACGGGTGTGAGCCACCGCGCCTGGCCAGGACCATCTTTTCCAAGCAAAAATTTGGACAAAAATGCAAGTATATTCTAGCATAGAACCAGTCTGTAAAGCCACCCAGATTTTGACAGTAAAACATAAGAGCCCATGTGTGACTATAAATCCAGCTCTTCCTTGGCTAAAATCGACTGTTAGGCTGTTTAATCCTGTTTCTCCGTGAACAGGAGCCACAAAATTGATGGGCAAGCACTGTCACCTAGTGGCTTTATTTCACATTGCAACGTTTGTCTTTTGTCCCCAAAATCTTAAACCACAGCTTCTGTCTTTTGGGTATCCCTTAAAAGTAAAATGTTTTAGAAATTCAAGAGACCCACATGGCGTTATTGATTTTTAAATTTTGACAAGATTTATATGTATATATTTAACATTAAACATGACTCGAGTAAAGAATTTTTAACAGCCTGCTATTGTTATTACTATTATTATTGTTTCTGAAAGAACAGACATCGATTGAAAGCCAAAATACTAGAAAGGCCATAAACTCAGAAGAAAGGACAGTCCTGCTTATGAAAGGGCAGTTGAAAACTGCATACGTATTTTATAGACATATAAATATTCCGCAACTTTATTGTAATATTTATATAATTCTCCTTTATCAATATATGTCTCAGATTTATCAGCTGAAACAGAGCTGGGGACAAGGCCTCGTACATAGACACTTAACTTGGGAAGCATTGGGAGTGAGGGAGCAGGAGGGTTCACGAGCTGTCTTTCCCGTGTAGAGGCAGATTGTCTTCCATCCTCTTGTCCATCGGGACCGACAAGAACCACTCAGAAGATCAGTATCCCACATCAAGTTTCAGAGGCTGTGTTGATCTTTTCCAGTAAAATACCACACCTGGCACAGCAGCTATGAGTTGAGCTATGCACTTGCCTGAGTTTACAGTGGTCCACTGTCCTCTGCCACAACCCATCTCGTTTTTTGAGGAGCCGGGTGAACTCAATGGGGAGCCACTCGTTGGGTAGGAACCACCACCCTTGAATGTTTTAAGGCTGTGGTCCCCAACCCCTAGGAGGTGGACGGGTACTGGCCTGTTAGGAACTGGGCTGCACAGCAGGAGGTGAGCAGCAGGCAAGTGAGTGAAGAAGTTTCATCTGTATTTACAGCAAATCCCCATCGCTTGCATCACTGCATAAGCTCCGCCTCCTGTCAGATCAGCGGGGGGTGGGGCAGTAGGGGGCATTAGAGTCTCACACTGTAAACCCTACCGTAAACTGCGCATACAAGAGATCTAAATTGCGCACTCCTCACGGGAACCTGATGCCTGATGATCTGAGGTGGAGCTGAGGCGGTGATGCTAGCGCTGGAGGCCCTGATGAGGTTTCAGGCTATGGCATCAGTGTCAACTCAGACCCTGATCCAACAGCTCCTGGAAGATCTGATTATTCTTTTTTTTTTTTTTTTTTTTTTTTTTGAGACAGAGTCTCACTCTCTTGCCTGGGCTAGAGTGCCATGGCGTCAGCCTAGCTCACAGCAACCTCAAACTCCTGGGCTCAAGCAATCCTACTGCCTCAGCCTCCTCGGTAGCTGAGACCACAGGCACGTGCCACCATGCCCGGCTAATTTTTTCTATTTTTTTACTTGTTTGGCTGATTTCTTTCTATTTTTAGTAGAGATGGGGGTCTCGCTCTCGCTCAGGCTGGTCTCGAACTCCTGAGCTCAAGCAGTCCTCCTGCCTCGGCCTCCCAGAGTGCTAGGATTACAGGTGAGATCTGATTATTCTTATTTCTCTGGTATCTAGTAATGCTGGTAAATAAGCACAGGTTCCTTTGGGATCTGACTGGGAGAATATTGACTATACACGTGGTGGCTCCGCAGGGTCCTTCCTCGAGTGGACCCAGCCTCCCCTGCAATTGCGGGCTGCTCTGAGATCTGGGTCAGGTCTGCAAACCAGGCGAGGGATGGCGATTTTCCATTGTCGCAACCCACATCAGCCTTCCGTTTACCGGATTTGTTTTCTGGTTACACGAGTCCAAGAAGCACCCTAGCTGTCGACCCTGATATCTCATCCCTCAGAATACCAGGGTCAGATAGCCAGTGCTGCAGATCGCTGGTGGTCAAGGCTCTCCGGATGCCCCTCAGCCCTGGCTTCCTGTTACACCAAATTCATCCACCTTCTGATGGGGACATTCTGCCACCTGGCCTCTGCCATTCTGGAACCTTCCAGACTAGTCTCTCTGGGAGTCTAGTTTCATAGCAGCTTCTCCTCCTGTCACCCTGGCCTAGTCACTCCGATCGTCTCAAAGATGCAAGAGGTTTCCTCACTGGTGCATTTCTTACTGCCTCCGTGAAGAAAGAGTCCTCAGAGCCTTCCCAGGGAGCATCGTTGACCAGTGTCTTATGTATTAAATCCACTCCAACATTCCCACCTCCGAGCCTCTGACTCTTCTCTGCCAGGATGTTCTGGCATCTCTGCCTCATTTGTTGTTCCCTGTTGTATGTAAGCTTCATGGAGCCATCCCATGTTAGCGTCGGCTCCTCGCCATTAC
>RJWJ010014161.1:0-38470 GCA_004363605.1 Indri indri | reverse complement strand
TTTCACTTTGTTTTGATGCTGTCAATTTGTGTTGGTTTTGCTATCCTAGTTCTACATATTTTTATGGAGGATGGGTGTAGTTATGGGGTATTTAAGAACTAAAGAACTATTTCACTATTCCTACCATCTTACCAGAATTCGTAAGATTTGTATTTTAAACCTAGATGAAGCACCAAATAGCTGGAGGAAAAGCTACCCAAGGACGGAATTAGATTGTCAATAATCTCCTCTTGGCCGGGCGCGGTGGCTCACGCCTGTAATCCCAGCACTCTGGGAGGCCGAGGCGGGTGGATCGTTCTGAGCTCAGGAGTTCAAGACCAGCCTGAGCAAGAGCGAGACCCCCGTCTCTACCAAAAACAGGAAGAAATTAATTGGACAGCTAAAAATATATATAGAAAAAAATTAGCTAGGCATGGTGGCACATGCCTGTAGTCCCGGCTGCTCGGGAGGCTGAGACAGTAGGATTGCTTAAGCCCAGGAGTTTGAGGCTGCTGTGAGCTAGGCTGACGCCACAGCACTCACTCTAGCCAGGGCAACAAAAGTGAGACTCTGTCTCAAAAAAAAAAAAAAACTCCTCCTGCTCTAAGCATGAAATTATTTGATGGTTATTAATAATTATTTAATTTCAAAATTATTCTAATTTTTACTTTTATTTTCATTCCAATAGCCCATCCGTTCATTCTAGAAACTAGCATTTATTGAGCTTCTATTATGTGCTAGGTGTTGGTTTTTATAATGATCAACAATCCACAGGCCTTGTTCTCTAGGAGTTCACAGTCCAGTGGAGGAAATAGATGAATGTAGACAATTATAATACAACATGACTTTATGTTGTAGTAAAAGTAAATAAATGTTTCTATGGGCATCTGAAGAGAGTATCCAGCTCTGCTTTATGGAGTATGACAAAGGCTTCAGAAAAGAGACAGTGCTTGAGATGAGTGCTAAGGGATGAAAGTCACCAGGCGGAGGAAGTCAAGAACTTGTACTCCCATGACTACCAGAACCTTTCAGAGGCCACCTCTGCAAATAGTTCCAAGCTTTCTGTCTGGTACAACTGCTGGGGTGTTAGGAGACAGATGAAATTTACTAAGTCAGGGAAGGTATAAAGGGGGTAAGGAGAAGAAATTATGTTGTAGAATGGGAAGAGGAGTTCGGTTTTTACATGCTGTTTGCAATGTCTTTGGGATATCCAGGCAGAAATGTTAAATATTTGGCAGACAGCTGGAAATATGGTCTAACGGTCAGAAAAACTGTCTGACCAGGTCGATTTACAATATACCAGCAGGTCGTACTGAAGTCCCACAAGTGGATGAGACCCCTTCAGGGTAGAATGAGAAGAAAAGGGGCACTAAGACAAATCCACCACCATATTTAAGGGGTCTGCAGAGGAAGAGAAATCTATAAGGGACACTGAAAGGAGCAGAGAAGCAGGAGATGGCATGGAAGTCAAAGGATGGAAGAATTTTAAAGAGTACACAGAGAGGTCCAGGGAAATATCAACTGAAAAGTAACCTCTGGGCTTTTCAATTAGGTAGCCATTGGCGACCTCAGAAAAAGCTGTTTCTTTCTGCTTAAGAATGCTTTTCAGAAAAAAAAGGGGAGAAAAGATGTTTTGGCACGTTGGCAAGGATAGAAGCTGTATTTCACGGATACAGAGTGTATGGGGAGGTAAGGAAATAGAGACAGAGGAGAAATTACTCTTTTCAAAAAGTTTCATAGGGTCTGGGCAGCTTCAAAATTCAGTATTATAGATTGTGTCCCATAAGTAACATAAAATCAACCAAGCAATAAATATTTATTGTGAGCTTATTATGTGTAAGCCATTGTGCCAAAGTACTGTGAGTGTAAAAAAGATATTTATGATATAGTCCTTGCTAAAAAGGATACAATTGGAAAGGAGAAAGTATGCAAATTCATAACTGCATTTTTAAAAGAAAGCCCTTCAGAAATCCTAAGCAATCAGATTAAATAAGGCATTGTTAAAAAATATGTTGGCCTTTATTACCTTCTCAAAAATTGTACAAAGAACATATGTGCATGATTTTTAAAAACAAGGAAAACGTATGCTACTAAAGAAAGAAATATTAATCTTGTATATGAAACAAAAGGAATTCTGTGAATGAATATATTTAGAAATCTTTTGATTAGGAATATAGCACAAGACTCTTGTATCTATGCATTATAAAAGATCTCAGGTTCACTCCTTCTGCATGTAGAAAGGATAATTATGTTACCTTGCCAGCCACAGGTAGATGAGTATGAATTCGGTACAGTGTTTGCAAAGTATTACAATAAGTGCATTCCTTATTAGCAGTTCAACAAAATCAGCAGTGGCCATTGCCATTGTAACTTCCAACGCAGGGGTCCCCGCTCACCCTTTTCCCCGTCCCTTGACCTTCAGTGAAGACTTTTCACGTGTAACAAAAGTACCCTCATTGTTCTAGAAATGATTTTTCACTATCCTGTTTTTCATCAGCTTTCTCATCAGAGGCTACTTTAGATTCAAGTGGAGAATAAAACTGACCACCAAAAAGACTGTCAGACTATATAAGGGCTCCCTCTCCACAGCATCTTGACCTATGAGAAGTGTTTTGCAATCCTTCTGCCTCAGCCTCCTGAGTAGCTGGGACTACAGGCATGCGTCACCATGCCCAGCTAATTTTTTCCATATATATTTTTAGCTGTCCAATTAATTTTCTTTCTGTTTTTGGTAGAGATGGGGTCTCGCTCTTGCTCAGGCTGGTCTCGAACTCCTGAGCTCAAATGATCCGCCTGCCTCGGCCTCCTAGAGTGCTGGGATTACAGGCATGAGCCACGGCGCCCGGCCTACATTAATTGTCTACCTTTTTATGATACTGAATTCTTATTCATAATTGATATAATCAATAAGAGTGGCAGGTGTACCTGTAAAATAGTTTTATGATAAGTTTTTCCAAATCACTCTTCTCTGGCTTTAATGGTTTAGAAGATTAAAATTACCTAGCAAATATAAAACATCACGTATATAGTGGTTTTAAGTAAGAAAAAAATAGGTATGTGTAGAGATCAATTATAGATGAGCTACAAGATGACTTTTTTATTTTTTTATAAAGTTGTTTGTAAGAGCCTTGGAATGAAATCATAAAATTTTTTATAGAAATACCTCCTTGAGGATAGAAGTTAAGTAATTTCCAGGGTTAACCTCACTTATGGTAGGTGCTGGTTAGAATCCATGTTCCAAGATTTTCATCTTAAATGTCCTTTCAAATATTACCTTGATTTTATTTTTTAATTAGTAAAGTTACTTTTCAGAATAATAAAAGAAGCCACAATCAATTATTAGAAACATCAATAAACCTTTAGAGAAAGTTTATAGAATATTTGTCAAGACCATGGACTCTGGAATGAGATAAACCACAGTCTAATCCTGACTTAAACATTTACTACCCGTGAGGCTTCTCTGAATCTCAACTTCTTCATCAGGAAAAATAAGGGTGTTATAAGAGCATGAGGTATAAAAATGCGTGAAAGCAATTTCTCTCCTACTCATACGGCATTAATTGTTTCCAACCCTAAGAACTAAGGAAAAGGAGGGTGAACTCAGACTTCTCTGTTAAAAGTGTTAATAAGCAAACAACAAAGTCGTTTAAAACAGTCCATTTTCTACATTAGTTCTTCCACATATATTTCAATGGCTGGCATCCTGGGGTAGGTATTAAATAAGATAATACATGTGAATCATTTAGAGCAATGCCTCGCACATAGTATACACTCAGCAATATAAGATTTGTTGCAATTATTATGCATTACTTAGTCGGTGTTGCTTAATGAAGCAGATGGATGCTTTTGTTTTTTCCAGTAAGGTCATTGTGTTTGCATCCTAAATAGTTTGTATTATGTAGAACATTCTTCTGTGGAGTCTAAACCACTTCAGAGTCATAATTAGTAATATTATAAATTAATCAGGCAGTCAGCATATATGTGTGCAAAATTGCAAAGGAAGAAGACAATATCCTTATGCTCCCTAAACCTATAGCTTTGTGAAAACAGAAGGAAGAAAATGAGCTCTGCCAGTCAAGTGAAGTACCAGGCTGATCAACTCATTGAGTTGCTGTCATATTTGGTGCTAACCATCCCCCTTGTTACTCACTCTATTCCTCAGACATGAGCTAGGGGAAATTAGGGGAATTAGGAGAAATATTATAGTATCTGCAGATTTGACACATCAGTTCCATTTTTATTGTATTTCTGGAGAAGAAGAATCAATTCTACCAAGAAAAGAAACATGTTGATGTCCTTACCTATCAAATAAGCTGACTTTCTGCCAGCTTAAATGGATGTGATCATAGGCCAAGGGCGAGCCTTCCAGTCAAGAAACCAGCAAAGGACAAGATGACACCAGGCTCACTTTATAGGCCTTGTGTTTGATTAATAGCACAGCTAGAGGTTAAAGAAGAAAAAAAGATTGTACTGAAATGATGTCATCTACTTAAGGGGAAAAAACTACACTGCAGCCTACCTGCAGTAATATCAAGGATACAGATGAAAAAAAAAAAGATATTCCAGACCTAAAAAAGCAAATTTACCATCTTCATTCTTTTCCTCAATTACTTTATTTTTGCAATCAAAGTTTGGAGCTATTCTATTTTATTTTTGTGAAAAATTCCTGCATATTTTGACTGCCTATAACTTCATTTGAGGCAAATGAAATTTTCAAGTAAAAAGGTGTGACTTTACTCATTTATTTCATTCCACAAGTATTTATTATAAGCTACCGTGTGCTGGGCACTATACTACTGGAAATACGACAGGGTCTTTGCCTCTCACAGACATTATAATCCAGTGGGGGGGGGAAGAGACAGTGAACAAACTAAAAACTAATAAAATCACAGAAATGATTAATGAAGTACAACGAAGAAAGTAAATACAAGACTGTGAGACAGAATAATGGGGCACTTGCTTAAGATGGGGCAGAGGGATCGTGGAAGTCCTTGCTGAAAATTTTCATCCTCATGGCAGACATCAGAGATGTTCAAGCAAAAGGTGACACATTCTGATGTATATTTAGTCTATGCATGCATTTGATTTTATCTTTCAGAAAAAGCCATGTTTCCTACAATAAGTGTGAAATATCAGAGTAGTGTCAATATTAGGAAGGACTCAAGCATAAATAAGACTTTTTCTTTCTTGCTTGATTTAATTCTTAACTATTTGTGGACTCCCAAAGGCAGCAGATGCTGGGCCAGCGAAGGAGACTAGAGGTATAACACTAAGTCCGCCAGTAGAACAATCTAGGAAAAAGGTATTTAGATGTAAGACTTTTTCCAGACCGGCCTGCATACTTAGGTCTAGAATGAGGTGACATCTTGAAAATGTGGTCCCATGTTGGAAAGACACTCCATGGCTGTAAGCCTCATAAAGTCGCTAACTTCTTCCAGGATCTTTCATTATTGGCATGGTAGGATATAGAGTCATAGAAAAATGTAACCTCAGGGTTAGAAAGAAACCTAGAGCAGTGTTTTTGAAACACAAGATCACCCCGAGATCTTGTTAAAATATAGATGATTCAGGTGGGGCCTGAAATTCCATACTTCTAACAAGCTCCTGAGTGAAGCCCTATACCTTGAGTAGCAAAGCAGGATATTGTGTTAAGCCCTTTCTTTGCCCCACCCCCACCACCATCCAAATCTGAGTCTTCTAGACTAAGTAAGCTCCATGAGCTTGTGGATCGCTTCACGGGATGCCCCACTGTATCAACTACCTACTAAGAACATTAGTTGATGTTCAAAACATTTGTGGTGAATAGGTCACTGAATGGGTGAGTGGATGAATGAATACCCTTAACAAATATTTACCAGCCTCTGATGAAGACATCTCCACCTCAGGATTATCAACTAAGAAAGTGTTTTTTGGACAGTTCTGATCACTGGAAATTTATTTATATGGAGCCAACATCTTTCTATGATTCAAATCATTGTCCTAGATCTGCTCTTTGGCGAAACACATGGCAACCTTCTTTTTTGACACAATCAGGACCGGTAATTGCTCAATTAACAATAAAAATTCATTTAAAGTAAAGGGTCATGTTTTTAAAAGATATTTACATCAAACATTTTATTTGAACTTGAAACGAATGTACGTTGATTTACCAGTCTTCTCTGTAGATGCAAGGTTGGGAACGTGAATCCCTTGATGAACTTTGTCAGATTGTGTTGTCTGTCAGCATAAACCACATCTACAATGACACATCAAGCACACGTGAAACAATGCAGGAATAGAACATAAGTGCTGAAAGTGGAAAGAAATAAAAACTGTCTTGGACCAATCTGCAAGGATAAGGCCCATTCCAAGCAAAGGCATTGTGTTGTGGAAGGTGAAGCAAAAGCTACAGAGAACAAGAAAACTTGGAAGCAGTGGCCACACAGCCATGTAGATGAGATTTCTCTTTACTTACATTTCTCATTACCTGCATCAGGTGAGGAAATCACTCACATTGTTTTCAGACTGCGTTACATATATCACAAGTACTAATCAAAAAATAAAAATAATCCCAAAGCCCCTAAAGATTAGGCCAATATAAAGCATATGGTTATTAGTTTTCCTGTCATCTAATAAGACATTTCAAGATATGTCATGGAATGCTCAGACCCCTCTGTGATTTCTAGATTGAGAATCAATTTTTATCTCTGTCCTAAAATGTCAGTTTTCCTTGGATTTCTGGATCATGTTTTCCTTCTATAATTTTATTCAAAAAGAGTTCGTCTATCTGTTAATGCTTAACTTAAAATTTAAAGATTGAAAAGATATTTTCAAGTATGTATTTGTTTTGAAAACATGGTGAAATATTTTATTTAACAGGTAGCACCTATCCCAAAATATGCATCTTCTCACAAAGGTTATAATAACATCTTACGTATGTACAGCACAATGTGTTTTCACATTCATTATCTGGTTTATGTCTCAAAGCAACCATGGGAGGCCGATGGTATCTTTTCCATTTTGAAGAAGACAAAATGAAACTCAGAAGTAGTCAGTGACTTGTAGTATTAATATACGTAGTAATAGATCACTCAGTGGGAAAGTGGCAGAAGTAGGGCTAGAAGGAACCTAGCCCTTTGGTTCTTTGGTCCTTCTCTTAAATCTCCCAATAGTCTCAACAAAGGCCAAAGAGCAGTGAAAGGGGGTTCTGTCCTTTTACCCCAGGGCTGTGTGATGCCCAAACCTATTGAAACTTGAAACAATATTATTATTTATTTGAGTTAAAGACTCTCCTCTTCCTTCCGAGAGTGTGTGAAAGGCTCCCAGATTAAAATAAAATCAAATTAATTGGGAGGTCTCTTTTATTTTTTATTAGTTAGCTTGTTTTAGGATTTTATAACATATCTGGAAGTGGTTCCAGGCAATATCACAGGGTGTTTTGAAACTAGGACAAAGAATCTCTATCTGATGTTATCTTAGTTTTCAGGATTGGCATAATTGAAGAATGGCATCATTACTGCCTTATGGTAAATAATCATCTCTTCACTTTGCTATAGCATCATGTACATTTAAAATTATAGGGCTATTTAAGAAGTAAACTGGTCCAAGTGCAGTGGTGTTTACAACTAATTGGTCACAGCCAGTTATAGATTCCTTTGTTCCTTCTCCACTCCCACTGCTTCACTTGACTAGCCTTAAAAAAAAAAAAAAAAAAAGTAAACTACAATGCAAATTTTTATCTAGGTCAATGGATAAATATAGAAGACCACAAACAGGGGGAAAAAGTATTTTCAGTAGCCCTGAATCATTACCTGATTTGGATCAGTCTTTGGTAACAACTTTAATGATCTTTCTTGACACTCAAGGTGAGAAATTCAAAATTCAGAGGGGAAAATAAAAGAGCAACTATACGAATCATTTAGTGTAAATTCAATTTAAATTTATTCCACCTCAGGGAAGTTTCATTATTAATATAGTCAAAAGAGGTGGCCCTATTCTGCTTATAAAGAACATTCCTCATATCCCTACTTATAAGAAAAATATAATCTCCAATTGTATACATAATCCTTGAAGATTCAACTATCAATAACTTTTTTGCAACTTCAAGTAAAGAGTAAAATAAGAAAGGCTTGAGAAATTCACATTTCTCCAGAAGCTTTTAGTTTCGCTGTCAACTACTATGCATGTCATTTCCTCTGTAACATGGACACACTTGGTGAACTTTTCATGACCCATATAATTTTCTTCTTGGCCAAGATGACCTTGTGGCCCTGCACCCCCCAAAGCTATAAACATTAACCAATATGACCCTTAATCTTTTTTAAAAAAGAACACACCATTTATGTTTGACTAAAGATCTACATCTATTATCATTTTTATATGGTTTCTTTTGTCATACACACTACAGATTATTTCTACCTCCACCCCTCACCTCACCGATGGGGTTAAGGTTTGACTTGTTCAAAAGGTTGATGCCCTGCAAAATATATCCATGTATGTCTTCTCACTATACACTGTTAACTGCAGGGCAGCAAAAAATTATCATTATTATTATTTTTTTAAGAGATGGGGTCACACTATGTTGCCCAGCCTGGTCTTAAGTGATCCTCCCTCCTCAGCCTCCCAAGTAGCTGGGACTATAGGCATAAGCCACCACACCTGGCTCAAAAAATTGTTATGAATATCATAATGTATAAACTATAATTAAAATTACTTCGATTTTCCAAGATTCCAAATTTGCATTACAGTGATCCTAACTAAACACAATGAATCCAGATGCCCATTTAGAAGTCCAAATGAGAGTGTAAGTAAAAAGATAATGTAGATATTGGTGGCACTTTGTTTAGGGCTCTTTGGTTAAAACTGGGAAGGAGGAGGATTCTCTCAGATACTCACACCTCAGATGCTCAGTGACATGGTGGCGTTTGCTGGCTTCCTGGGATACTGCCCTGCCTACTGAATGGAAAATGAAATAAAGAGAACTTCAAGAGTAGTTCATTTCTAAATGAGGACCCCAGTTAGAAGACTCTTGCATCATTCAGGAGGAGATGACAGTGACTTAGATTAGGATGGTGGTGGTAATGGTGGTAATACTAGTGGTAGAGATGGAGAAGAGTGAAAGAATTTGGGATAGATTTTGGAGTAGAATAGGTAAAACGTGGTGATGATTTAGATTTAGGGGTTGAGGAAAAGGAGGAATCAAAGACACTCTTCAGGTTAATTGCCTACAATGCTGGGTGGGTGGTGGGTGGTAACATTAAGAGCGAGGGAAACAGAATGGGCTCGGGGTGGCTCATGACTGTAATCCTAGTACTCTGGGAGGCTGAGGCAGAAGGATCGCTTGAGGCCAGGAGTTCGAGACCAGCCTGAGCAAGAGCAAGACTCCGTCTCTACTAAAAATAGAAAAAATTTAGGCGTGATGGTGTGCGCCTGTAGTCCCAGCTACTCAGGAGGATGAGGCAGGAGGATCACTTGAGCCCAGGAGTTTGAGGTTGCAGTGAGCTATGATGGCACCACTGTACTCCAGCCTGGGTGATGGAGTGAGATCCTGTCTCAAAAAAAAAAAAAAAAAAGAAAGTGAGGGAAACAGACTTTGAGTATTAGAGGAATGGGAATCAGAGTTCTGTTTTTGACATGACATGTTTAAGATACCTATTAGCTATCCAGCTGAAGATGGACATTAGTGTTGGAATTTGGGGCCAAAGGGTCAGATAATTAAAGCATGTAGACCTCTCTGCATGCACTCAAATCCTTTGACATATGATGCACCCATGACATGATGGCTCGGAGTTCAGAAATTAGGTAGGAGAAAAGAGTTTCTCACATATGAGTGCTTGAGGTATAGACACCACAGTTTGTATTTCCTATTTCTGGCTATGCTTACTTGCCTTTAAATCACAGAACCACTTGGGAACACCTGGTTTAGAATTCTGAGGGTTGATCAGCCTGGCTTCAGAGGGTGAAAGAGGCAGCCAGACAGAGTCTCAGAGTGCTATGTAAATGTCCTTGGAGGGTTTAGAGTTTCCATATTGAATTTCTCTTAGCTATCATGGCATTTCTCTTCCTCCAGGGGCAGGGAGAGTTGTCAGGCCTCTCTCACTGTACATATTTGATTCATGATCATTTAAATGACTAAAATTTACACATCAGCCTCCTCTTCCTCCTCCAAGTTGGTCCCCAGTGATCCTTACCTCCTTGTATTTAGTCTTTGTGTAGTCTCCACCCACATTGAATCAGGGCTCAGAACTACTCCGAGTTACCAATAGGTGAAGATGAATGACCTTTAAGTTTAGGCCATAATGGCGCTGCAGCTTCTACCTTGCTGTCTTGGATTATTGCCATATTCTGAGGATACTCATGCAGTCCCAGAGAGTTCATGTGGAAAGGAACTAAGACCTCCCACCAACAGCCAGCACCGCCCTGACAGTCATGTGAATGACCCCCCTTGGAAGTGGGTCTTCCAGCCTCAGTCAAGCCTTCAGAATACTTCGGCTGACATCTGACTACAACCTCCTGAGATGCTCCAGCCAGAACCAACCATCGGAATAACTCCAGAATTTCTGATCCTGAGAAACTGAAAAATATAAATGATTAATATTATTTTAAGTTTGGGGTCATTTGTTATGCAGCAACAGATAACTAATTCATCCTTTAAAAAGATAGTATTGTTATTGTTGTTATGAACAACAAATTGACTGGAACTTTGTATTTTGTGATGTTAAAAGCATGGAATATAAATTTACCTGTGAGTTTCCCAGAAAAGAAGCTTCCAAACAATCTATAGACTCTCTTAAATCTCAAACTCTGTGCTAAGGACTCAATACAGCAAAAATTGTGTGACTGTAAATAAAGAAGGCAAATAATTTAACTTCGTTACCTTGTGGTGTTTTAGGAATTCTGCCTGCATGACAAAGGAAAGCACAAAAAGTATTTTGGACCTTTTGTTTTTGTGTCACAAAGAGTTCTGAAGTTCAGAGGAAGGAACTTTGCTATTTCCTTTACACCAAAGGAGACTGAGCTGAGCTATTTTATTTATCTGAGAATAGGAAGTTGTATGATTATGAATTCTGAATATCAGAATTTTTCACAGCCAAAGCCTTCTAGGATCTATCTTCTCATCAAAACCTGCCAGAAAGAAACTTTTGCGTTTTTTCACTCTTTGGAAATTTGTTTACCTTTAACAAGAATCTGAATTTAATAATAGAATTTATTAAGTCATAAACTCATTTTTCATGCAAGCACCCCCAGAGCTTAAAATGTGACACTCCAATACTGCGGTCCCCAAACCCCCAGGCACCAGGCCACACAGCAGGAGGTAAGCGGCAGGCTAGCAAGTAAACCTTCATCAGTATTTACAGCTGCTCCGCATTACTGCCTGAGCTCCTCATAGGAGCTCTGAACCCTACCTGTAAACTGCACATGTGAGGGATTTAGGCTGTGCGCTCCTTATGAGACTCTAATGCCTGATGATCTGAGGTGGAGCTGAGGTAGTAATTCCTCCCCGTCCCCACCCCCCAAGTCCATGGAAAAATTGTCTTCCATGAAACCGGTCCCTGGTGCCAAAAAGGTTGGGGACCACTGATCTAATGTAATAGCCTGACTCTGCTGTTAACAACTGGAAGTCCCTTCGTACTCACAACATAGTGTCTCAGTGGCTAAACACTGACAATGCTGTACCATTTACTAAGTTTCACATTTATTTTGCATTTATATCTCATTTGAATCTTAAAACCACCCTGTAAATGGGCAGCTCACTTCACTGATAACAAAACTAAGGCCCAAGGCCGGGCGCGGTGGCTCACGCCTGTAATCCTAGCACTTTGGGAGGCCAAGGCGGGTGGATCGCTCAAGGTCAGGAGTTCGAAACCAGCCTGAGCAAGAGCGAGACCCCGTCTCTACTAAAAGATAGAAAGAAATGATCCGGACAACTAAAAAAAAAAAAAATACATATATATATATATATGAATTAGCTGGGCATGGTGATGCATGCCTGTAGTTCCAGCTACCTGGGAGGCTGAGGCAGGAGGATCGCTTGAGCCTAGGAGTTCGAGGTTGCTGTGAGCAAGGCTGACGCCATGGCACTCTAGCCCGGGCAACACAGCAAGACTCTGTTTCAAAAAAAAAAAACAACAACTAAGGCCCGGAGAGACTATTAACCAGCTTCTTTTCCTTGAACGATTTACCAAGTGGGCTGGACTGTTTTCTGAGGTCTCTCAGAAATTCATAAAATTCCTTTATTCCAAGCGATTCAGGCAAGATCAAATCAGTGTGAGAGATACAGGAAGCACAGACTTGGAGTCAGTAGATCTGGATCTTGGCTGCACCATTGGCAGGCCTTGAATACTTGGAGGAATCATTTAAACGTTTCAAATCTCAGTAGCTTCAATCTTTAAAAGGAAGTTGCTAAGATACATTTGATAGAACTATTTTGAAGGCCAAACGAGATAAAATATGTAAATCACTTATTTACCCTGGGACCTTGATTTAGGCAGTGTATCTTCCCAGGCCTTGGGTTCCCATGCATAACATGCATAACAGGCAGGAAGTAACTGTACTTTGGGTAAAATACAGTGATGCTGTGTTGTGCGCCACCCCCCTGCCCCCTTCAGGACTGCAGCACTGGTTCTCCAGCTGCCTGGGGTTTGTCAGCTAACCCTGCTCAGCTTAGTGCCTCTAGAGAATTGCTTGCAGCTGAAGGCAGCTTATTTAAGGTCACATGCCCTTCCCAGGAGGTAGCCCATATTCAGTGACTGTCAAAGCAGGGCAGGACGGGCCCTATTGCCTCAATTTGGGGAAAATATGAAGAGCTACCACAGTCTGGAACTCCTTCTGAGATTGGCGGGGCTCTTTGCTACAACAGTCCAACCTCTCACTTTGTTTCCTTCCGTTTCTCACAGATGCTCATCCTGAGAGCACCACCCGCAGAAACTTTTTGCATGCAAATGTCTGTCTTAGAATCTGTTTTCTGGGAACCCAACCATCATGTTGCAACTTGATGACAGTGAGATAACAGATAAGAAAATGCTTTGAAAACTGTAATGTTATCGGCAACATTGGATACCATTTACCATTTACCACAGCAATAATGAGAATTATCTAGAAAATATTGCTGTGTTTTTATCCCTCCCATAAATTGTGTTCCTCTGCCTCCAGTCTACCACTATGGCCCCAAGGATGAGAAAGGACAAATGCCACCTTGTACAGAAGCAGAATATGAGGCAAGAGTAGACCCTTCTAGTCAAGAAAGGAAAGTTTAGGGAAATTTTCAGTTGAGGGAGAGAAGAGGAGAGATTAGCAAAAGGAGGTCAAATGCTGGTGTCCACACTTTACCCCTCTTGAGGTGGGATCTGTGTGAGGAAGTGATAGAAACATCCGAATAGGTTCAGGCAAGACTGAGAACCTGGGGACTAGTGGCTGGATTCTCTGGGAATAGGCAGAGGGAAGCTGCAAGACAGGAGAAGCCCCATTAGCGTGGTGTGGCTGGAAGCAACAGCCAAGCATCGGCAGAAAGAAGTCCAGATAGATGAGCCCAGTTCCCATGCCTTGCATGTGATGGTGTTTAACAGGCAGTGCAGAAACTGAAGCATGCCCTCTGCTTCTTCCAGCCAGGGGGAGGACAGGATACTGAGGATGGGGGCAGGCCACAGAAGCCTGGGGTTAGGAAGAAGAGGAAGGAACTCCACAAGGCCATCAAAGCACTAAAGATTGCCGAAAATATGACACGCTGACTTCAGAGAGAAATCTTGATGAAATAATCCCAGCCTGGAAGAGGGTCTTAAGATTGCACAGTAGTCAGGGAGGTAGAAAAAAAGCACTGTATGCCGAAGTGCGGAAATGTTTTCCTTGTAAGAATAATTATTAAAAACATAGATTTATTTATTTATTTTGAGACAGAGTCTCACTCTGTTGCCCGGGCTAGAGTGCCATGGCATCAGCCTAGCTCACAGCAACCTCAAACTCCTCAGCTCAAGCAAGCCTTCTGCCTCAGCCTCCCAAGTAGCTGGGACTACAGGCATGTGCCACCATGCCCGGCTAATTTTTTTACTATATATTTTTAGTTGTCCAGCTAACTTCTTTCTATTTTTAGTAGAGATGGGGGTCTCGCTCTTGCTCAGGCTGGTCTCAAACTCCTGACCTTGGGTGATCCTCCCTCCTTGGCCTCCCAGAGTGCTAGGATTATAGGCGTAAGCCACTGTGCCCGGCCAAAAACACAGATTTATAAATAAATGTAAAGTGACTCATGTCTCAGTTTGTGGTCTATGTATGTTATATGTTCCAGAGATGTTTACTTCATGTCCTAATCACTTTTTAACAGCCTTAATGCTTTGGCTTTGCTATGTTCTAGTATCTACTACAAGGGCTGTCCAGAAAGTACCCTGCCATGTAATATGAAAAATAGAGACATTTATTGAAGAAGATACAAGATACAAGAAATATTGTACATAGGACAATGTCACCTCAGTCCCCTTCAAAGTAGGCACCTGGGGACATCACAGAGTTCTCCCAGCGTCCCTTAACCTAACCCGTACACGTTCAACATTCTCAGGTGATCTGCTTTTGCAGGCCTTCCAGAACATGGATCACTTTCAACAGATTCTCAACCATCTTGGAAGCATTTGTGCCACACTTTTATTTGTGCTGCATTCATTGCGTAGTCCCTGAAAGCCTTCTGAATCATCCGAATAGTTTCTGTGGAGGAATGTTTAAGCTTAATGCAAAATTTGATGCAGACGCATTGCTCTAGTTGCTCAGTTAGAACACAATGGCCACACAGTACACATGCTCAATGGCGTCTAGCGCCCCACTGACTAGTACAGTGACGTTGTAAGTGTTCACGCATGTGCATCCCAATCCACTGGCCTTCGCTGCTAGGTTACATCAATGCGCAAACTGTTCTCATTATATTAACAATGGCTGGATACTTTCGGGATAGTCCTCATATATTTCTTATTTATAGCTATGATAGTTTAATTTTCTGGAAACTATCAAATTTTGCCATCTGTTGTTATATTTCATGAGAAATTTAGTGAAACTTGTGATTAGTGATATAGTAGTTATGACTTGTTGACATTTCCACTGTAAGTTCTAATTTTGAATTATTTATGTGTAATAGATTTTACCTTATATTGGGCTGAAAGTCAAAAGAATTTCAAATAGCTTTTGTGAATCCTGATCTAGATTCATTACATACATCAGAAGATCTATAAGAGCAAGGGAAAAAATTTGTAATCTGCTTCTATGACTAAAAAACCAGTTTTTTAAGTAAAAAGTTTAGCTGGTAATTACTGTGAATCAGATCATTTTTGTTTTAAAAAATTAACTTTCGAAAACAAATTTTAAAAATAACTGTGCAGTTTGAATAATTCAAATATAATTGGAATTTTAGTTGGGAATGTTAAGCTTTGCTTTCTATGATTTATACCTTTTAATTAATGGCCTAAGAGAATAATGTAATGTGTAAAGTGAAACATGACAGGCAAATTTTTTTCTGATTGTATTAAGTAAAATAATTTGAGTGCTTATCTAATGAACCATAAGTGGTTCTCTAATAAATCACTAGAGAAGAGATGTCTTTCATTTATAAATGTGTTAACATTTTTTTCTCAAGGAATTCCAGTCATTAAAAAAATATTAATGGTTAACACCCTGATATCAGAATTATAACTATGTCTTTCTAAGATCATTTTCGTATGATGCTATTTGTACCCTAAAAGTTTTATTTAACTGACGTGATGATTCAAAATAATTTTTAGAAGAGTTGGGATGATGTTGATTCTGCTCCTCATTTGAAAATCGATGCAGGTGTTTTCATAACACTAATATAATTTTAATCAGATTTCATTATGATTACACAAGCATTCACTATTTAGTACCTTTATTTTTTTGTTTAGATATGCTGTTGCAGTTTTAATAAGGCTTGTTGAATTTTAAATATCAACTTCCACTGCTATTGTTTTCAAACTCTAGTCTTGACCATGTGATTTTTTTTTTTTAACACACAGCATTTTTATCAACTACCACTGAAAGTCCATACTTCGCAGACTGATTGGGAGAAAACAGTAATTTGAGATGCTAATATACCAATTCATTTATAATAGAGGAAAAATATTATATTGTTATTTATAGCATCATAAAATAAATAATTTTTTGTCAAGCTCTTATAGGGCAAATTTTGTGTCTAGTTTTAGGTGATGATGTAGAAAACAGCTAATTGTAACTGCTTTAAATTATGTCTTCTAATATAACAAAATAAAAGTTAATAGCTGCATTTATGACTTTTAGATTGTTATTTATTAAGTTTATTTATTATTGTTATTTTATTTAAAACAAAGCAGTAAAATATATTGGGGAGGGGTTACATTTACAGAGGGCTATTTAATGTGTCATTTTTCTGAAATGTAAACATGCATTTTCAATGCATACTTAAGTAATTGTTAAGGAAATAAAATAAAGAATAAAAATTGTAGTAAAGTGAGTGTTATCAAATAAAACCATCTGGGTGGTCTTGACATAGTTTTAGTTGAACATAAACTTTAACGCAGTCATTCTTTTTTTTTTTTTTTTGAGACAGAATTTCACTTTGTTGCCCAGGTTAGAGTGCCATGGCGTCAGCCTAGCTCACAGCAACCTCAAACTCCTGGGCTCAAGCAATCCTACTGCCTCAGCCTCCCGAGTAGCTGGGTCTACAGGCATGTGCCACCATGCTCAGCTAATTTTTTCTGTATATTTTTAGCCATCCAATTAATTTCTTTCTATTTTTGGTAGAGACGGGGTCTCACTCATGCTCAGGCTGGTCTCGAACTCCTGAGCTCAAACGATCCGCCCACCTCGGCCTCCCAGAGTGCTAGAATCACAGGCGTGAGCCACCGCGCCTGGCCAATGCAGTCATTCTTGAAGTATAATTTTTATTTACTATATGCATCTGGTCAGGTGCAATATCTCATGCCCATAATCCTAGCACTTTGGGAGGCTGAGGCAGGAGGATTGCTTGAGGCCAAGAGTTTGAGATCAGCCTGAGCAACATAGCTAGACTCCATCTCTATAAAAACTGGAAAAATTAGCCAGGCATGGTGGTGCACGCCTACAGTCCCAGCTACTCAACAGGCTGAGGCAGGAGGATCAGTTGAGCCCAGGAGTTGGAGGCTGCAGTGAGCTATGATGATGCCACTGAACTTTAGCCTGGGTGACAGAGCAAGAGCCTATCTCAATGTGTATATATATATATATATATGCCTCTGAGAATTCAAAAAAATGTTCATAGAAAAATATGGCCAGGAAGTACTCCAAAATGTTAACAGATACACTATAAAGATGTAGAATTTTATATACCCATAATAATTAAAAATAAAACTTTAAAAAAGTTAACAGAAATTTTTTCTTCAAGGAAGTTTATTTTTATTTCCTTTTTCATATTTTTTGTATTTTCCAAATTTCCCATAGTGGGTATATTATTTTTTGAGTAAGAAAATAAATGAATAAATGCCAACAAAGAGCTTGAGAGGAATGCCCATCTGATTCTCTTGGTAAAAATTCTCTTTAATAAGAGGACTGACACTCCCAGTGCTTCATTTGACCAGGCTTAAAACAAAAAAGACTGAAAAGCAGGCGAGGGGAGATCATGGAGCCGCACATGCTGTAGTTACAGGTTGGGATATTACCCTGGAGTTTAAGGAGAGCTAGTGAAAGATTTGAGCAAAGTGAGTGAGCAAAGATCACTCTAGGTATAGTGCAAAGAATGGATTAGAGGGGGGTGAGCAAGAGACACAAAGTCCTCTTAATAGGCAGTTATAAGAATCCGAAGAAAAAAACCATAGTCTTTGTTTACATTGAGGAACAAACCTTGTTTGTGTACCTCTTCAGATCTCCTGAGGGCCTGCTTCTCTGTGTAGGTCAGAGCTCCGTCTGAGCCAAGTTATTGCTTTACTCTTGAAGAGGGAACAAGTACCACACCTTGGGCATAGGATCTGCCTTCAGGAGAGCCACCAAGTGGCCAGATGATACAACCCAGAAGTTCGGAGCTGGTTAGCTCTCAATGGGGTAAACCTTTACCAATGGCGAATGGATTCAAGAGAAAGACAGGCAGAGACTCTTCTTTCTCTTGTGGACTGGTCTAAGATGCAATTCCTCCTAGTTGACCTTTCCAGAGAAGTCCCGTGCCTGCTGAGTGATTTGTGGTGCGACTGCACAACAGAAACCAGTGCGGTGACGGTGCATCTCACTCTCACTGTGTCCCGTCTTCCCTCGCCTCATCCCCTTTCCCCCCTTCACTCCCTATTCTGGGCTTGTGCCCTGCTTTGTACAGTAGCTCAGCTTAGACTATCTTTACCAACAGAGCGGCACTTAGAGTGAGTGCCACTCACTATCAAGAGATATTTAGAAGGTATTAATATATTGGCACCAATATGGCAGCTGATCTGATATGTGGAGACTGAGGAAGAGAGATGTATTTAAGATTAATCCTGGGTTTCTAACTTGGATAACTAAGCAGCCAGCACTAGCACTATTCCTAGCACATAATTAAGCCCTGGTCTATATTTACTGAATGAATGAATACATAAATTATGATACCATAACTAAGGTAAAGACTGAAGAAGGTGTTTAATAATGTATCATATGTAGAATAACCTCAAGGAGATTTTAACAAACACTAGTGGGGGGTGTTTGCAGTCCTTTTTTGAGAGGCTCTGATGCATATATGTATAAATGAGTCATCAAGACCCTCCAAAGTTGGCTGGGTGCAGGCTCATACCTGTGATCCTGGCACTCTGGGAGGCCAAGGTGGGAGAATTTCTTGAGGCCAGAAGTTAGAGACCAGCCTGAGCAAGAATGAGACCCCGTCTCTACTAAAAACAGAAAAAATTAGCTGGGTGCAGTGGTGCATGCCTATAGTCCCAAGCTACTTGGGACGTTGAGGCAGGAGGATGCCTTGAGCCCGGGAGTTTCAGGTTGCAGTGAGCTGTGCTGATGCCACTGCACTCCAGCCAGGCCGACAGAGCAAGACTCTGTCTCCAAAAAAAAAAGACCCTCCAAAGAGAGGCAAAAAGCTGAGCCTAGAAGGGTGCTGACAGCATGTCCACAGTTCAAATGGGTTTTATTCTTGTTAAACCTGAACATAAACCTAATCTGTTCCAAATAATCTAATGGAGTTGAAACCATCTTAATTGTCCAGATTCAAAGAGCAACCAGGCACAGTTAACATAGTGCTAAATCCTGACCTCTCATTTCTGAGCTATTTTCATTTTCATGAAAACCACAGAAAAACAGAGCTAAAGAGCCTTCCAGTGATACTCTGGCTTGCTCTCCTGGTTCAAGGATGACTTGGCACCCAGGTTTAGGAAAAGCACTGATATTTATTTTTATGTAGAGATGACTGACACTCAACTACCAAATAACAATATTATGTTATAGAAATGCCAGCCAAAAAAAGCTTACAGAACTAAAAAGTAAGAAACATCTCTTGTTCAACTGTAACAGGGTGGTGACCCCCTGAAGGTACACTTTCTTTTTTTGCAAAGTTAGCGATACTTTGGCTTAAGTGGAATTTATGGCTAAGCATAAATGCTAGACTTAGACTTAGAAATGGCTGTAAAATAATTATTGTGCTTGGTGCTAAAACTACAATTACTGGTATGAAAGCATAATAAAAACTCCAGTGGCAATCATAGCAGAGCAGTATCTTACATGTACTCAAGATACAAGGTCATCGAGGAAGGGCAAAATCAAGTACAGTCAAATATGTTTTCTTTAAAAATTCTCATACATAGCATACTCTGTTCCAGGCACTGTTCTAAGAACTTTGTACATATTATGCACCTAATCTTTATAATAATCCTATGATGGAGGCACTATTATTAGCCCCATTACACAGATGAGGACACTGAGGCATTGAAAGTGTAGGTAACTTCCAAGGTCATAGACTAATGTAGTGGATACAGGATACAGATTCATTATTCAACTGCTTTAGGACCATGCTGTTCAGACAGTCAGCATCTTTGCATACCTAGCATGGCACATCAATCCATGAAGAGCGCAGGGCAACTGAGAGCAACCGATGATAAAGCAGATTCACCTCTCCCATCTCATGCTTATTCTTGGGCCCGCACTTACTGAGCACAATGATAAACAGAATTACCCACGCTGTTTACATTGTTCTCTCTGTCTCTGTGTCATTTAGAGAACATAGTTTGACTTGCATATTTATATGCATGTGGGATTAAACTTCATTGTATTATAATAGTCAGGGTCCACCTTGGAGCAGTAGCCAATCAGGAATAAACTCATGAGGTTGGGGAAGAATGAAGTTTTCTTGAGCTCATTCTAGTAACTGAGCGAGACCTTGTTTCACCACTGCTGTTCCAGGTGCTCACACCGCTCTCTTTACTCATCCATTCAACAATTATTTGTTGGGCGCCTTTTACATGACAGGCCCTGTTTTAGAGGAGATGCCTTGTTGAATAAGGATGACCAAGTCCCTACGCTCGTGGAACATACCTTCTAGAGATGAGACAAACAATAATCAAGTAAACAGTTAAACAAGAGATTTGATAAGAAATGTGAAGGGAAATGAAGCAGGGTAATTGGTCAGAGAATGACTGTGGGGGCCCAGCGCAGTGGCTCATGCCTGTAATCCTAGCACTCTGCGAGGCGGAGGCAGGAGGATTGCTTGAGCTCAGGAGTTCGAGACCAGCCTGAGCAAGAGCAAGACCCCGTCTCTTGAAAAATAGAAAAATTAGCCGGGTGTGGTGGTGTGCGCCTGTAGCCCCAGCTACGCGGGAGGCTGAGGCAGTAGGACAGCTTAAGCCCAGGAGTTTGAGGTTGCTGTGAGCCAGGCTGACACCACAGCACTTGCCAAGGCAATAGAGTCAGACTCTGTCTCAAAAAAAAAAAAAAGAGAATGATTGTGGTTATGCTGCATCTATGTGACATGGGAAGATCAGGGAAGTCCACTCTGAGGTTCTGTTTGAGCAGAGTCCTTAATGAGGTAGGGAGAAAGCTGTGAGAAGGTCTGGGGGTTGAAGGCAGAGGAAACAGAAAATGCAAAGAGCCTAAAGCAGGAGTCTGCTTGGCATCTTTGAGGAACAGTGAGAAGGCTGGTTACTGGAGAGGAATGAGCCAGGAAGAAAATGATGGAGGATGAGGTGGGAGGATGAGGCAAGAGTCCAGTCCCATGGTCTATGGTTAGGAGAGTGAATTTTATTCCAAGTGTAAAGGGAGATGACTAGAGAACTTTGAACAAGAGAGTGAACCCATTTCATTTATGTTTTAAAAGGATCGCTTTGGCTGCTGCGTGGAGAATGAAATGTACGGTGAAGGAAAATAATTAGGAGGTGACTGCAGTAGGCTGTGCAAGAAACGACGACGGCTTGGACTGGTTGCTCGCGTGGAGAGGCGGTGGGGTTTGAGATTATATCTATCTCCCTGTCCATACCTATAAATCACAGCTGACGGGAGGGGCTGATGGATCAGATGTGGACTGTGAGGGAGAGGAATCTAGGGAGATGCGGTTGGGGGAGCTGTATTATTACTTGGGAAATACTTCTCAGGGAAGATAATGAGAGAAACATTTAGGGTAAAATGGGACTAGAGCCCTGACCACAAGGCTTACAGTCCTCTCGTGGGGAGGTTTTCGATAACATGACAAGAGGCCCACAAGAGGGCACACTTCTCTCTTCCAGCCAGAATCATGGCCACCTTCCATTTCAGTCCCTTCCTCTACTAAAAAGTCATCCTTCAGATCACAGCCAAGGCCAGAGGAAGAAAATTCTAACTTTTTCGCAAGGAGTAGGAAAACGTACTGAAGGGGACAGGCAATCTGTGTGTATATAGAGTCTATCCTGCAGATATGCTGGCAATAAATACGTACGTATCTCTTATTTGAAAAATATACATACCAACGTATATATGAATATATCCATTGTACACGTTGAAATATGTTAGCATTTACCTGGTTATAGGCACTTTACCTTGCTTTATAGTTCAATACTGCTCTGAGTTCCTTGGCCTCCCTTATCACTTCATGGTGTTGTCTCAAGCCCAAAGCCTCTCAAAGTCCTTCCCTCCCTGACCAGGGATCTGGTATACACAGAAAATATCACCTGGGCACAGCAACCTTTGAAACCAAAGAATTTTAGTGCAGGAAGGAAGAGCTAGTCCAACCCTTCATTTACTTTAAAGCAGAGGAAATTGAGCCTAGAGAATTTAAAAGACGCCCATAGTTCCAACAGCTGCCCTGTGTACACAATAGCCCTGAGCTTTTCTGAATTATGCTTTATGTGCATCTAATATATTTCTAAGTTCCTGCATTTGCATTTAATTCAGAGGTTGCTCGAATCAGATTCATCTATAATTATAAAGGGAGAAGGGGCTAGGCAGAAAAAGGAACAGGATGTTTTCAACAAGCATCTGTTAATACATTATCATTATCCTAGCGATCTTCTTTGGGAAGTGGATGTAATGGGAAACCCAGAAGTCAAATCCATGTTTTAAGAAGCCACATTATGACGAAAGCCTACGCATTATTACCATTTCACCCAATGTCCTCTAATTAGACTGAAGGCTCTGCCAGAGCAAGGATTGGAGATGTGACTAGAGGGTTGTGGGTTTTATTCTTTCAACAGATATATTAAAACTCATACTCCTAAAGGAGCACCTCTGGAGGCTGCCTTTCCAACTACCATTGCCCACAGCTTTCATTTTGGTGATACGAGTCTACTCACATTAATAGTAATAATGACAATTATTGCGTCCTTCGTATGCATCAGGCTTTCTGTTTAGCACTCGATATGCACTATCATTTATCCTTAATCCTTACACCACCCCTAGGCTACAGGTACAGTTAATTTTAGAAACGATGAAACTGAGCCACCAGGCATAAGATTGAGTAATTCGACACAAGTCACAGAGGAAAGCAGTGGGAGAGCTAATATTTGAACGCTCACCCCCAGTACTTAATACCCTGTATTCTTTTGGTTCTCAGTGAAGCCCCACAGTCTTTGGGAGAGGAAACACTAAACCTGTTCAGAGTTTCAGCTGGTGAATAAGGTGGGACCTAAGGGCCCATTCACCCACTTCTCCCCTAAGCTGGAAGATTTGCTGTAAGTTGAAGGAAACTGTGAAGTTACTCATTTTGGTGGAGAGTATGTGACAACTGGGATCGTCAGCTGAAAAACGACCAACATCATTTAACATTTTCTTGTCGGTTGTGATTTTTTTCTTTGAGGCTATTTTCCCCCTCTGGTTTTCCAAGTTGTCACAAAACATTTTTGCGCAATGACCTGGGGTGTTATGACACCCTTAGATGACAGTCTGAGGCCAACTTGGATGAAGGACAGCTTCTAAGTAAGAACAGTCTGCTCTCGCCTTGGTTAAACAAATCGAATGGAAACGATTTGTTCAGATCGGAGCATCCAATAGACGCAAGCTCTTAGAAACAGCCCCAACTCCTTGGCAAAGACTGTTGCTTAGCAAAACGTCAAAACTCCTGCGCGCAAACAAAACGTCTCAGCCCGCCCAGCGCTGGCTTCTCCCGGCAGCTCAAGTTTGGGAGAAAGTCTAGAAGGCACGTGCAGCTCCTCCCTCTCGGGTTAAGAAGTGGGGTGGCAGGAGGGGGTAAGAGGAGCGTGGATGGCGGGGTCTGTTCATCTGGGACAACGCTTCTCGCCATCCCGGGAAGATGCAGAGGGGTCTCGGGAGAGCCGCTCCGCACCAGGAGACGCCAGGGTCTCACAGCAGGGGTGGGGGGCGAGGAGACGGGAACCCCGCCCTTTGTCCCGCCCGCGAGCGGCGCGCCCCTCCCCCCAGGAAACGTCCCCGCCGGCCCCTCCCTCCTCCACCACCTCCTGGGGGACCGGGTTGTAAAATCCCACGCAGTGGGGCGGGCTCGGTGACCGGGCGGGGCGAGGCACTGCCGCCTACTGGCACGGCCCCAGCACCCTCCGGCACCCAACCACCGCCTCCCCCTTCCCGGGGCGTCTCCAGCCTCCCTCCACCATCCCACCCCACCCCTACAGCGCGGCTCCAGCCCCACCCAAACCCCCAAACCCCCTGCTTCCCGACCCCCGGCCGGCCCAGCTCGCGCCCTCCCGCCTCCCGCATCTGGACTCCGGCTGCCAGAGGGAGCAGCCGCAGCCGCAGCTGCCCCGCCCTGCGGTTCTTTGACTCCCGGGCCTCTTGAACATCTGGGTGCGGGGGTTAGTGCTCCAGATGTGGCTCCTGGGCGGCCAGATGTGCGTGTTCCCCTCCCGGGGCAGGCGGCGAGTCTGGGCGGGCGCGTGGGAGGGGCTGGGAGTTTTCCCTCGGAGCGGACTTAAGAGCCAGCAGAACCTGAAGCCCCCTGGGCTCCTGGCCCGGCTTCCTAGCTCCACGGGACGCGCCGCCTAACGGAAAAATTCCCAGCCCCGCCTGTGCCCAGCCGCCGATCAGCCCTCGGGGCTTCTCGAACCAGCAGAGAAAATAGGGCAGCTCTACAGGATTCCCCAAAGAAAATCCCCATGTTTTAATCAGGCGACCCTGTAGTGCTGGCGTGGGACTCCAGCTGCACAGCCAGCAAACCCCACACTGGGGTAGGGCGGGGGAGGGGAGAGAAGTTACAGTAGGGTTTGCATCTGGGGCTTGCCCCAAGGCGCTCTTTGGCTGGTTACGGATTCCATGTTTGAAGTTAGGGGTCGTGTTCCACCTGGTACAGCCAGTTCAGGGCAGGAGAAGAGCCAAGCGAACCTCGTGACTCAATCCCCTTGGAATGTGCCTGGAATAATAATGGGGACTTGAAAGGTTTTTATGGCCGAGGTAGCTGGTGAAGACGAGGCTCCTACGCCTGCAATTGGCGGACGTCCGAGAGGGGCAGTATTGCCTTACGCAGAGCCGCTGCCCCTGCAAACAGGAGAAAAATAGTTGGAGCATCTGGTTTAAATCAACCAAAAAGCATTTCTATCAGCTTAATCCACAGTTCTGCAGATCCGACAGAACAGGGCAAGCTAAATATATTCCCGATACTCTTAACACTTCAGTAATAGCCAAACCCAATCACATTTTACCGCTGGGATTTCTAAGTGTCCTAACATGCGACTGTCGTTTATTACATAGATGTGGCAAATTAAACTTCCTTTTCTGAGGTTGTGTGTGGGCATATGCATAAGCACTTACATTTGCAAGCAACGTTCTGACTACGCTGCCCTTTTCTTTTCCATTTTTCTTTTCCCTCTCTCTGTTTTTTGTATGCAACCTTAGAATAGTAAAAAGTATTTGAGGCCAACATATGGGTTGCTTACACCACTAAATGTGTAGCAGCGTTTCCCTCCCTTAACGCCCTAATCAGAATTCCAAAAGCAAGTTGGAACAAAAGGAAAACGTGTCTGAGTATAGAGGGAGAACTTGTGCCAAGAATTACAGTCATAGGGTAAATAACCTTGTTTTCTCCTTCATCAGTGGCCGCTACCAAACCCCGTTCTTGGAAGGTGGCCAACAGTCTGTCTGGTGGAGGGTGCTGCTAATTAGAGAGAGCCCATAAACCTCTCTGTCAAAGAGGGCATGTGACCTTCCCTTCAAGTCTAAACAATAAAGCTGGCGAACTGCAGACTGCACTCAACACTGGCTGCCCCGCGGACTCCCTAAATAGGAACAGGATGAAGGCCAGGCTCAAGAGGTTACCATAGCTCTACTCTCACACATTGAGGAATCGGTCACTCCACTTTCCCGTATTACTTGTTTCAATTACTCTCCACAATCTATTTAGAGGAGAGCAGCTTGCAGAGAGCACTCATTGTCTAATCTAAATGAGGAAGCAATTATTACTTGCTGCAGTCTAATGTGCTTTGAGACTGTTGGGTCAAAGATCAACCTGATCTCATGTAACCTTACTTTGCACTTTGGAAGATACACCTTTTTAATGACAATTATTTATTCCTGCTTTCTGAAACCTTTTTTTTCTATTAAGGTTACAAAATTAAGCCCCCCCCCCCCCACTTCTCAGTCTTAAATGTCCTTTCTAACTTTAAGTTATTGTAAGGTAAAGACCGCATTTACTTCTGCATATTGCTTAATGTTAAATATTTTTTAAAAATTTTGGTGCTTTGTTATAGGCATCTTTTCAGGATATCACAAAATAAAGTTCTCTAAGTATTCCCTTCTTTGTCTAATTTACCTCCCTGGGAGCCCCCTTGCTAGCTTTAATTTTATACAACATGTTGTAAACTATAAATAATACAGTTCCACTTCCCTAGAACATATGGAAAGTGTCGCCTGCTATATATCCTAACTGTACTTGCTTTCAACTTAAAGACTGAATAAAGTTAATCTCCTGTGTAAAAAGGCATTTGGCCTTTTGTGTTTGTGTGTGTTTTATGAGTTAAAACCCAGTATGGAACAACACATGAAATTCTTCTTGTTGTGAACAGAGCACATAAAAGGGTTTACAAGGTGTGGTTTGAAGAGAGGAAGCTGCGGAGCAAACGCTGGTGGAAAGGAGGGGAAGGAAGGAAAGCATGTCCTGAGAGGATACTCCTCCTGTTTCGGCTGCATCCTCTTTTTCAAACTCTTCCTGTTTGTCTTAGCCAATAATTGACAGTAAATTATTTGTCTTAATTTTTCCCATTCATTTTAAAAGCATCCTTTCTCTCCTTCCTGAAACTAAGAACCAAATCTACTATTAACTTAAAATGACTTAACAACTTTACTCCATTTAATCTTCCAATACATAGTCTGAAATTTTTGTATAATACATACTGGGTGAGAATCATTTCTATGCTAGCTTTTTAAGTATTCTGTGATCGCCAAGATAACCGAGTGTGATAGAATTAACAAGAGTCTGAAGTCACAAACATTGTGGTGGGGTCATAGGTTGGTCACTACTGAGTCTGGGTTTCCTTACATATAAAATGGAGACGATGTCTGTTTCCAAAGTGTGAAAACAAACTGATATACAAGTGTTAGTTGTCACAACTGAATACAAGGGGCATCTCAAATCTTATAAGGTTTCTTATAAGGATCTTATAAGGATTCTTCTTTTTCCAAATAAATCATGTGCTGCAATATTTCCATTGTCAGATAAATTAGTAATTCTAAGATTTATAATTTCTACATGCTGAATTAGTCAAATGACTTTGTATTTTGAGGTAGAGTTTTTTTTAATTTAATTTAATTTTAAGGATACTGTGATGGTTAATTTTATGTGTCAACTTGGCTAGGTCATGGTACTCAAACATTTGATCAAACACTAGTCTATGTTGCTGTAAAGGCATTAATATTTTTTAGATGAGATTAACATTTAAGTCAGTAGACTGAGTAAAACACAGAATTCTACCTGCAGGATGCCTTTGGACTCGAAACACCCATGTACGGGCCTACCTTGCAGATTTTGAGCTTGCCAGCCTCCACAATTACATGAGCCAATTCCTCGAAAAAATCTCTGTACACATCTTACTAGTTCTATTTCCCTGGAAAACCCTGACTAATCCAGATACCTAATGTTGACTCCTGGCACTGTCACAATCTATTATAGGCCTCAAATTTAGAGTAACTTAAATTAGGCCTAGCATTGCTGAGGGGGAAATCCTCACTTATATCCCAAACTGTTTCCCATTACTTTGAGATCGCATCATGTCAAAACACGTCAGAACTCAGCCACTCTAACCTGGCTTCATCAACTTCTCTCCTCACACATCTTTTCCAAATCTCAGCATTAAACAATGATTGGAAGAGAAAAATTTTTCTTCCAAGACTGATGTGCAAAAGCATCTGCTCCTGTTCTTCGACCTCCCTTCTTTATTCACAGCCTTCTCTCTTTTTATAAGTATTCCCCAAAGGTAGCAGTTAAAAACATAAAAAACTGTGACGGTCCTATGTGACTAACGGTTAAAAGTCACCCTGAAAAATGTGCAAGGCTACCAAAAATGTAGTAAGGTTTCAAGAAATTCTGTCTTGAGTAAAAGTAACACCCTGAGTATTCCAGGTGAGTGATGATGATGGTTTGAACTAAGGAAGTTGCAGGGGTTTTGAGTGGAATGGTCAGATTCCGGATATATTTTGGAGAGAGCCAAAAGGACTTACCAATGTATTGGATGTAAGAGGTAAGGGAAAGAAGGGAATCAAGAATTTAAAAAAAAAAAAAAAAAAACTGCTCTGAGAGAATCAAATGAATTATTCAATAACCTAGAAGAAATCCCAGGATAAATAATACTCAAATAATCCAAACATTAATTTGGTAATTTGGTAACAGTGAATTCATTTTATTAAAAGAATTATTTTCCTGAAATTAATTGCTATGTTATCCCACTTGGATACAGGCATTGTGCAGAAACAAAACAGCGCTATTGTACAAAGCAGGTAATCAATGGATATTTTTGAATGAGAAAAATAGGTGCTAATTTGATTTGCACATAATGCCCAAACGCCATGCTTTCCTTTTTCTTTCTCCTTCCCCTTTCTCTTAATCTAGGATTGTTGAGTAAACAAAGAGTAAGCACAGTGATTTTCCTGCTTTTGTTGAGCACAGTTCTTTAGTAACCTACACTTACCAACAATTATCAATCCTGTGCTTTAAAATTTCAATCCAAAGTATTACTGTATAAAAAGCAATTTAAAAAACATTACCAAAGCCAGACCATAAGGAGAGTGTTTCAAGGCTAGAATATTGATGGGTAGGTAAAAGGACAGAATGTTTTACAGGGAACAAAGAATCAGCTTCTGACATGATTTTTGTTTCACGAATCTCTTTTTTAAGAACAGTGAACACTTAAAGGGAGATAAAACATTGACAAAAATGCTGCAGTTCATATTCATTGTGTTCTTTTGAATTTTTATTTAAATTTCTAACCTCTTCAGCTCATTACAAGTATGTACCTTATAATAAATAGGAACATATAACCCCATTTTAAATGCTGTCCAGAAACACTTTAACACACATAATATATCATAACAAAGTAACACAAAGAAACTTCTTTTAAACATAGGATTTCTCTCTAAAGCTTAAATGTGAGGCAGACAGACGTCTGACTTTAAAACAGATGGAACCCCAGAACATTTCCAGGATGCATAAATCTGAATTTTGTGTTTTATTTTATGCCTGAGACAGCTTAACCAACCAAATCGATGGCTAAGGTTTCTGTACTCACTGTTTTTCCTATCTTCCCTTTCTAACATCCAAATTTAACAACTCAGTATTTCTTTCACAGTCCTATGGATGACCATTCCAGAATGTAGATGATTTTTATAATTTGCTCTGTGATTTATAATCTTAAGTGTGTGTACCTATTGTTCATTATATAATCAAGACATACTCAGTAAGAAATAATACCAATTCATGGAATTCAACATATGTACTCTGACATAAAAAAAATACAAATTGCCATTAATAAAATTAGTTTATTTTATATTAAAGTTTTCAAAAACACACTTGTAAAATTACCCACATACTGGGTTTAAAGATAGCCTTTACAAAGAGATTAAAATGTTGCAAAATTATTTTCTTTTAACCATTAAAGTACATAGATTTAAAAGGTGTTAGAAGACAAAATGTTAAGTCATGGTCAATGTTTAAAAAAGAGTTAATATACATTAAATCTGCAGAATACTACTGAAAGATTAAGTCTTAAAAACATTTAGGGGAAACAGCTATACTTTCAGAAAGCTTACATCTTAACTACGATAGACACGGCATACCACAGTAACAATGATCTCAAAATTTATCAAATTGCTTCACAGATCAATCTACAGAGGAGATAACACAGAAAATTGCTTTTAAATACATATTAACTCCTTAATTTTCCTGATAAAGATAAATCAAATGAAAATGTAGTCCATTCCAATTAAATATACAAATTACTCAATTTAAGATAGTATTATGTATTTTTTAACATAAAATTTCAAGCATTTTTGGAAAGCACAGATTGTGTTATTCCAAAAAAAAAAAAAGAGAAAACATTTATCTAACCAATGTTTTTCAGAATTTTGGAGTATTTACATACTTTATAACACTGTAGAAATCTTTGGTGGTGACATATGGACTAAGATCCCTGAAAACGCTTTAATAATTTTGTTCTATCAATCAGTGTAGTCAAGTATTTATAATTAATAATGCTGGCAGTATAATTTTTTTTGTCAAATACACATACATATAGTGAAATACATGGGGGGGGGATCTTATGCAGGACCTAGATAGATTTACATAATTCATTACTTAGCAATAAGGCTTACTTCTGGGTTCTTTTTATACCAAAAAAATATGTAAACTAAAGAATAGATCATTTCTTACTCCTAAACAAACTCTAGAAATATATACATATTAATGAACAAGTTGAATGAATGTATAGTAAAATAAAACACCAGCTACAATTTCTGAATAAACTTGAACAGCTACCAAAATAGTGCCCTAAATAGGTTTGTGCATCTAATGCTGTGCCCTATGTGCCGGCCGGGGAAAAGTCAAGGCACTGCGGTCTATAGATACATTTACCTCTTTTAAAACCAGTAGGCTTAAAATCAGAGAAACAAACAAAAAAGGCGTGCTCCATCTTAAACAAAAATGTATTAGCTTATTAGACCACGTTCAAAGAAAAGGGCATGCTAAAACACATGTAAGGGAAAAGAACCAAAATTTAAAAAGTATAAAAGGAGAGAAAAGAAATGATAGAAGGACAAAATGATATCAAGGATGTAAAAAGGATGTAACAGAAGGAATATATCAGAGGAAGCGCTTGTGAATGAGAAGGAGTATAAATAATTAAACAGAAGGATTTGCACTACTTCTTCGAGACTGGTGGTGTCTTGGATGAAGCATTTTGATTCTAAAAGTATAGAAGGAAAAATAATTCCCACAACTTAAAACAGCATATGAGTTTACTAAGGAATAGGTTTAATACTGAGATTAGACTTGAAAAAAACAAAATGGTGCAATTCAGCCTCCTCAGATAATGTTCTAGACACAGTCACTTAAATGACCTTTGTAGGCAATTCGAGATGACACTGCCTTTGTGTAGGAGAGACAAGCGTGGCGCAGCATTTATATTGAGAAGCCTAGTACCAGGCAATATAAATAAAACTCTCTTCCAAGAATTGACAATTAGAATTCATAGCAATTTTGAATGGAAATTAACGAGTCCTTCTAGAAACCAAGAGGCTAAAAATTAGTCAAGGTAAAGTACATAGAGTTATTTGCAGAGTTAAACACTAGGAGGAAAAAAACCGAATGAATTTTTACTTGGTGCTATATATCAAGAATGTGAAATAATCTAGAAAATATGTTAAGACTAGTATCAAGAGACAATGTATGAATTATCCCAAGGTACTCCTGAGTAAACATTCTGTTCTCCACCAATACTCTGAGGAGACCCTGAATATACATTACCAGCTGGCTTCATTTCTTAAAAGGCAGAAAGGTCAAAGATCTCACGAATCTCTCTCATTGTTTTTTCTTTTGGACAAAAAAGAGCAGTCAAGTAAATTATCAGAACAAACATAATAAGTACAAATTTGATTACTGATCACTAAAACCATCACCAAAAATATATTGATTTAGGGTTCATAATGCATAGTTATCAGTGAAACCTAAGAAAGTCTCAGAGTTCAATAACTCAAAATCTCTTTGATTAAAAAAATGATATTTTTCTAATAGCATCTTATATATAGGATTAATGATGTCTGTATTTTGCATAGGATCAGGAAATTATCTCAGCCAGAAGAGATTCAAATGATTTTAGTCAATGCCAGATTTATAAATCAGCAGCACATATCAATGCCAAGCTTGTGAATAGATTGGCTGTTGAGTAATTTTATGAATTAGAAGGGACCTAAGTGCTACATTGGTCTCTGACTCTATTTCATAAAAGCTACCATTTTTAAAGGCTGAAAATGTAATCAGTGTTGACAAAAACATGCCAAGTTCAACTACTCTATACGGCTAAATCTGGAAAACTGGTTAATGTTTACAATACTTCTTTTTTGTTAAGATAATTAAAAATGGTTAAAACTGAACAATTAGCTATATTTTTGTATTACTAAAATCCAAGGAATTTAATAAATGAAACCCACAGGAAAAGAGATGATATAATTCAAGGCATAAATTTGACATGTCAGAGTACGACAAACAATATAGTGTCAGTAAAACTTCAATATACAGTTGTAAAATAAGTAAACAATTTTCAAGTGTGCAAAACTAGTCAGGAATAAAAGTGCTATGTGGATACCTGGTTTTCAAATATTTGTTTCAAAAACTTTCAGCTGATGGTGGAAAAACTAGACAGTATTCTAAAAGTAAAAACTTCAAGAATACGTAAAACATACTTTATTCTCTTATATTATGTCCTTGTTATATCACTGCCGGATCAGAGGCCTATTTAATTACTATCCTCATGTGATAGCTATGACATAAACGGAGGTAAACACAATACAACACCACAAGGCTGATTTATCCTGAACCATAAAAACACTCTTTTCAAGTATACTGTGGGTTTGAGTTTCATCTTATTTCTCAGGCACTCGATGTTATTGATGAATTTGAAAACAGATACCATGATCTGATATATATATTAATATACCTTGCATAACTACCTTTTGCAGTCAATATTTGGAAGACATTGTGAAAGAAATAAAAATGATTTAAATTCATGAAAGTAAATCCTATCACTGTCATAATTTAAAGAATTATTTTAATGTGCAAATCCCAAATACGTCATGTCAGAAAATGAAGTCAAATGCATTCACAAAATTTGTCTTGGGATTTCTGAAGTGTAGATGACTAAAAATACACTTGTGGTCTCTTCTTCACTTTATATTTTAGTGACCCATACCGCACCTGAAGAGAGAAATGTATTAAGAATTAGATGATTACTTTTTAAAATTAGATAGGATTTAATTGTTCATGATTATAGACATTTTTAAAAACTTTCTGATATAAAAATTTAATTATCCTAATAATTATACATGGTGTGTGTGAGACATGAAATGTATGCAGTTGGTGTTATGTTGGATATATGTTGCAGATTATTATTACTAATAACATATACAAGCATTAATGTTATTATTTACATTTTACTTAGTATAATGGCGATGAACATTGATTATAATGATCTGAGGCCATTCACTGTAATCCACTGCTTTCTGGGCACAAAGACAATATATTATGACATAAATTTTTATTATTTAATCTTCATGTAGGGTGGACTGAAAGCAAAGCTATCTAGTTAATTTTGTTAAGTTGCTTTTCTTGTTTATGCATAGGGCTGGCACTGGGTATTCATGATAACCATGCGATATGCTATGTGGGAACATCATTTTCTACTTGGAGTGGAAGACCAAGAATTTACCATTTTCAAAATTTCCTGCGATCCTAACACATCTAATTTGAATAAAGAATTTTCAATATGACTACTGCTCTATCATTCCAATCCTTCATTTATGGATCATTAATACCCTAAATGATCACACAGCAGGGAAGTCCCTTAATACTAATCATTAGGAAAACAACTCTACACTAACCTCTTTGCGGCCTTTGATGGTTTTCACAGATTTCATGCTTTGCGACCTTCGAAGCCCTTTGTGTGTTAACATCTCATCATCTGAATATGGCCCATCCGCTTCTTCATCTGTTTTCTCATCTCCATCTTTCAGTGCAATTCCATAACCTAAACACATTGTCAAGAACAGCATGTTTTGGTAAAGGGACACCAGTTGGTATCAGCTCTTGACCCTGTCTGTCTGTAGTTCTCTGCATGGACTGCACCCTCTCATGGATTGCCTGCCTATTCCTCCCTCTCCCTTTCTCATCTGGAATATGCTCTCTGCTCTTCATCATTAATCTTTGCCCCTTGTGCTATTCTAGATGACGTTCATAGCTCACTTCTTCCAGGAAATTTTCCCTGACTACTTTTATTTTTACTATGCATTTTTCAGAATAATTAAAAATAATTATTTTTTGAGTAGGTAACATATTCATCTTGCTCAAAAATCAGAGAATATAAATAGATATAACAGCAAAAAGTCTCTTCCCACCGTTTCTCCTTTTCATGAATTCTAAACAACCTGAGCATCTGTGTGTTTTAGTCTGTCATTTGTACCTTTGCTTTGAATTAGGAATTAAGAGATGTGTCACGTATCTTTTGTCAAGACAGGGAATTGTAGGGTTAATTTAAGGAGTCAGGGAAATACCCAAAGGGGCTATATCTTTGGCCAAGATAAGTTCACTGGGGGCAGGGATGGGGATGTCAGACCAACCCTGTTGCAGCTGCTCAGATAGAATCCAGCCAGACAGGCTACAGTAATAGGAAGCGCCACAGGCTACGATGACAGATTTTAGGCAAAGAAAATAGCCAGCATCAGGCAGGTCAGGGAGAGGTCATGAGGATATGTCAACAGGCTGTTATGTGTAGCTATAAAGACTTACTACGGTTATTGTCAGGAACTCATAGTGCATCCTGAGGCTGGGACTCTGGGACAAGAACTCCCAGAATCAGAGGTTCTCAAACTTTAGCACATCTTAGAGTTACCTGGAGAACCTGTTAATACACAGATCGCTGGGCACCCCCAGAGTTACTGATTCAGCAGGCTTAGGCTGGGGCTGAGAATCTGCATTTCTAAAAAGTTCTCAGGTAATGCTAATTACCTGTCTGGGGCCCACAATTTGAGAAGCACTACCTGAGGATCCTGGAGTGAGCAAGACAGGGGCCCAAGGCTAAGTCCCCATGAAGTTACAGATTGTCCTTTAATAATGATAAGGAACATAAGGATTTAAGAAATCTTCAAGTGAGAAAAAAGTAGAAGGGTTTCAAGGCTCAGGAGGAAGCAAGGGGTGGATTCCTTGCATGTGAAGAAAAATACATGGAACAAATGTTTGTTAGTCTGCTCTTCCAGTACCTGAATAATTTGAGGCTCACTAAGCAAACCACAAAGAGTTGTTAAAAAGCTTCTTACTCTCATAGTAACATAAACAACTTTAATTGTATATCAGGCAAGTATAATTTTATGTTGCTGGACTTCTAGGCTAAAAATTAGAAAGAATTTGGAAACTGAATCAGTTATTATTTAGGCCAAGATCCTTTGTTTTTTGGCAGTGATCCAAGGAAGTATGTTTTGGGTTGAAGAGACAGCACTTGTGGAGGTGCCAGGGTAGTCCCATTGCCTGCAAGAACTGCAAGGAGGCCAGTGTGACTGGGAAGGAGACGGGTCATTAGTACTGGGGAAATGCTCCAGACACAATATTAAGTGGGGAAAACAAATGTATACACGAAAACAAAGGAAAAACACAAAAATGAAACTATTATTAATACAGCTCATGGAATTGAGCTTTTAGGTGATTTTACATTTCTTCATTTTACCTTTTTTAATTTACCAAACTTTTATTTTAAAAAATTGCATTTCTTCTATAATTGAGGAAAATAAACCAGGTTTCAGGTTGTCATTTCTAGATTTTTTTTCTATTGCTGTTGCTTATATAATATTCCTGATCCTGATATGGTAAAATACAAAATAAGGAATCAAGGAAAGAGTCAGAAAGGATGTAACTGTGATTAAAAAGTTGTCTAGGGCCATAGATGTAGCATAAGACTACAGTTCAACAAACATAGTCCTTGCTATTTTAATTGCCTCTCATTTTGCATCATTAGGAACTGGACTCTCATTCAAAAGCTGCCTATACCACTTATTCTTCCCTTCTTTCCTAATTTCAGCTAAAATAAATCTTATTAGCTTTCTAATTACAGTTTCAGGAAAAGTGTTGGATTGATTCATTATTCTACAAGTATTTTAAACATTTTATTATGTATGAGGCAGGGTGCTAAATTATGGGGATACAAGGATGAAAAAGACACAGCTGTCTTTTCCTACCCTTGAAAAACTTGGAGTCCAATAGGGGAAACAGACTCTAATTGGCATTACAATGCCATAATAAATGCTATAAATTGAAAATAAGAATAAGGTGATATGGGAGCATAGAGTAAGAGAATGAACTCCACCTGGGGGTGGGGTTGAGGGGGTGGGTTATGAGAGAAGACCTTGTAGGAGGTGGTGGCTAAGCTAAATCCTGAAAGGCTCATGACTATATAGAGCTAGCATGACAAAGTGGGAGAACAAGGCCAGGAGTTAGCGTTCCATGCTATCAAGTTTGGACTTCATCAGAGAGCAATGGGGTAGAGGGTGGGCACTGAAGTATTATCAACAGAAGAGTAACATGATTAGATTTGGGTTCTGTAAAAGTTTCTTCTTGCACTGTGGAGAATGAATCAGAAACGGATGAGACTGCTAATGGGTATATATCCAAAAGAAAGGAAATCAATATATCAAAAAGACATCTGTACCTCTATGTTTATTACAGATTCACAATAGCCAAAATATGGAATCAACCTAAGTGCCTATCAACAGATGAATGGATAAAGAAAATGTGGTACATTTACACCATGGAATACTACTCAGCCATAAAAAAGAATGAAATCCCATCATTTGCAGCAAGATGGTGGAACTGGAGGTCATTATGTTAAATGACGTAAGCCAAGCACAGAAAGACAAATATTGCATGTTCTCACCATGTGGGAGCTAACAAAGTGGATCTCATGAAGAGAGAGAGTAGATTGGTGGTAACCAGAGGCCAGGAAGGGAGGGGGTAGAGTTGGATGAAGAGAAGTTGATTAATGGGTACAAATTTATGGTTTGATAGAAGAAATAAGACCTAGTGTTAGATAGATCAGTAGGGTGATTATAGTTTATAATAAGCTGTTATATATTTCAAAATAGCTAGAAGAGAAGAGTTTGAATGGTTCTAACATAAAGAAAAGACAAACATTTAAGGCAATAAAATATCCCAAGTACACTGATTTATCTTTACAAATTATATGAATGTATTCAATTATCACATGTATTGCTACAGTATGTACATCTATTATGCATCAAAAGAAAGAAATAAACGAAGGAAGAATAAAAGAAAGAAATGGATGAGACTAAAAGCTAGGAGTCTAAATGGGGAGGTTACTGTCCTACACATAGCAGGTCCGAAATGACAGAGTCCAAGGAGTGGGGACAGAGAAAGCAGCCAAATTTAGGATTTATTAGGAGATAAAATTGGTAAGTTTAATTTAGCAATTTATCAAACCAATCCCTGCATCAATGAGAGAAGACACTAGAGTCAAGTCAAATATTTTCATTATAGTTTTCTATTTACCTTAAAACCTAAAAATGAGCATCTTAATTGTTTTTTAAAATGAAGAGTATTATTGATTTATTTCTGATTTTAAGAGTAAAAGATTAATTTTTTTAAAGGTCACTAAAAATCCCACTACTCAGAGCTGAACACTGTTAACATTTTAATAATATCCTTCCAGACTTTCCTGTATGTATATATTAATACATTTAAAAAATTATATATATTAATCCATTTCATCATCTACTTACTGTGTCTCTACACTATAGGACCATAACACACATACTGTTTTGTTATTGGCTTTCTTCCCCACAACCTGGATATGTTTTCATGTCAGTGACATTATTATTTTTCATGGCTAATAAACCAGTTTTTTACTTAATCATTTCTCTTAGGCACTTGGTTTGTTCCAATACTTGCTATTATAAACAACGAGATGAACATTCTTATACATACACCTTTGAACATTTGTCTAATTATTTCCTTATGACATATTCCTAGAAGTTTCTTGCTGAGTTAAAGGGATTGTCATCCAAAAGGATGATTCCATTTTACACTCATAAAAAGTACATAAGAGTGTCTGTTTCTCAACATGTTTGCTGTGGTGGTTTTAAAACATGTTCACAAATTCTCTGACATTCTTCTTTCCTTCCCTTAAATCTCACAGGTCTTTGTACCTTCCTTAACAAATTGTCACAAAAAAGATGACCAAAGTGATGCTGCAGGACTTTTGCCAGTTTCTCTTGGGACACTGGCTCTAGGAGCCTTCAGTTGCCAGGTAAGAACCCTGATTACCCTCAGAGACCACAGAGAGAAACCCTAGAGAGAGATACCTGAGAGGCCCCAACCATTCTAGACACCAGCTGTTTGAGTCTTCCCAGCTGACATTAGACATGTGAGCTCTTCTTTGAGATTGTGACTCCAGCACCAGCTGCTGTCTGACCACAGCTGCATGAGACCCCTGAGCAAGAAATGCTTTGTTGAATCCAATCCCCCCAGATTCATAAGCAAAATAAGTGACTGTGATCGTTTTAAGCCACTGGTTTTTTTTTTTTTTTTTTTTTTTGCGGGGGGTGGGGGGAAGGGTTGTTATGCAGCAAAAGATAACTGGAATAGTTACTAACACAGAGCACTGTTAATTAAAAAAAACTTTTTTTTTCCAATCTGGTGAGCAACAATTACTGTTATTATTCTTTCAATTTACTATTTTTTGACTGCCTGAGGGTGAAAATCTTTTTCATGTAGTTCTTGTCAGTTGTACTCTTTGGTAGAATTGACAATAATTGGTTTGTAAGGGTTCCTGGATTGTTGAAAATCTGAACCCCTTGCCTATAACATATAGTGGGAATATTTCTGACAGTATGTAGTTTGTCTTTTTTATGGTGTATTTTTCCCCCT